>VZRV01003972.1:239023-250820 GCA_013398115.1 Falcunculus frontatus | reverse complement strand
TATATAAATAATATATATATACTATTATTCTAATTTAAATACCCTCCACAGTTTCTGCATCTTCTTCCATTTTAAAGGTAAGTGCTACAGTAATGTTTGAGGTAAAAATAGGAGATACAGAATGTCACAGGAACTTAACTGCAAGGAACATGTAGCTTGAGTTTATGAATTTAGGCAATAATGTAATTCTCCATAATACAGCTATTAAGTGCTACTCTGGGTGAAAGCACTGTGAAGGATTCACAGATTCCCAATTTGATTTCCTTTAGAGAAATAGTAGTTTCTGACTCTGAGGACAAAAAACTTTACTGTTTTTCCTTATCTTGACCACCTCCATGGATAATTGTTAGTTTCCTACTGCTTTCTGGCTATCTTCGGTCTTTTAAATTACAACGAGACCCATGAAGTTGCCATAATTAGCCTTGTGGTGTTTCGTGGAATTGTTTTTGGCAATGCCTGTGTTATTAAAATGAAAATAATAATAACTAGTAATCCTGTTCAATAAAAGCATTTCATTATTATACCAGGTCTTTTCTTATGTAGAACAGTAGTCATATAGGCAATCAAAGACAAGAAGAAAATTTATTTATATCCAGCTAGCCTTAGTGGAGAAACAGCAGCAGTTGTCTCCGGCTGGGCTGGTTCTTGAGAAGAATTTGTGCAGCAGCATTCCCCTGGTGCTGAAGAGTGAAAAAACCAATCTGATTAGAAGAAACATGAAATGAGATTATATGAGTCAAGCAGATTTAGTTAGCTAGACAATACGAAATGGCTTTGATAGCAGTGGCCTAAAGGATACAGAAACTGCACTAAAATGCACTTTTCCAGTTCATGGGTGAAAGCTAATGAAGTGCTTGTCTCACAGTAAATACAACAATAAAAAACCGACTGGAGAAAGGTAAATAATTTCCAAGTTGTTTCTGTAAGACAAAAAAAATATTGCTATGTCACTGATCTGTAGATTTTTTTGTCGCTGCAACAACTTGCAAAGGAAAACTTATTTTAGAACATTTATTTTTGAGAGAATCCTATTTGTGTGTGATGCTGAGAAGATTTTGAAATAATTTCTTGAGTTTTCATACACTGAAATCAGTTAACTCTTGTAAGGTTTAGCCCAGTGTGTCTCTTCCTCACTTATTTTCTGTAACTTCTATTCTACCAGGAGCTCTTGACCATTTTAATAAGCTATTAGTAAGATAATACAGATGCTCTTTTGCTTGAAAAAATCATGGTAGTGATTTCAAATAGGTGTTTGTTAGAAGTAAGTTATGATGTGGTTTTAAAACTCCTTTTACAAACAGCAGACCCAAGTGCACAAAAACCTCTTCAATCATGATGAATGGTGATGTATTAAAGAGCGTATTTCTCTGTGGCAGCAGAGGAATTGTCCTCTTTTGGTAGAGATTTGTTAACATTTCACTTCTCATATTAGAGAAATCAAAGATACAGCTTTTATGAATTGCCAAGGAATTAGATGAGGTTCCCTGACCCTTTTTTATTTTTAAAAAAATAAGTCCATAAAAATTACTNTTTTATTTTTAATTCTCTATTAAAATACCTTTTCTACCAGGTAAAGTATTTCTTTTAATACTTTATTTGAATCTCATCTGTCATTACTTTAGAAAAAAAGAACTTCTCTAAGTGTCCATTCAATAAAAGCTGTAAAGCAAACTGTACAGGATTGGAAATAATACTTTAAAATATGTTATAAATGTTAAAATGTAAATGTAGTAGCCAATGATACTTACGGTATGGAAAAAGCATTTATTAGTCATTTTGTGCCCTGTAAGTTTCTGTGAAGAAGAGCCCAACCACTCCATGTCTTTCCTTTAATTCTTTCTTCATCGATTTCTTGGATATAAGCTGTTTGCAAATGTTACTCTTTTGTATGACAATAATGTGTTATAGTAACTATGAATGTTCATAGACTTCCTAAAATAATGTGACCATTTTTAGTTCATCAGATTATTTTAATAATATGCCTGAATGGTACTTTTCACCTTTAAATCCAAACATTCGCAAAGGAGACTTGATTTTTGTTAATTCCCTAAGGAGGAAAAACTGAGAGAAGCGAGTCATTGGAATAACCTACTTTTGGGCCACAGAGCAGACTAGAGATGGAACAAAGTCTGATTTTGAGCGCAGTTCTTTAGTCACCAACCAAATTGCCTTTTCTGCTAGGGAGATATTTAGTACATAAGAAAGCTTTTTGATTTCTGTATGAGCAGGTTTGTCTGTATATCTTTGCTATTATCCTTGTCCAGTATATGTAAAATACATCTATTCCAATTCTTGGACTCCCAATGATTTCCAGGATTTGCAGAGCAGGGCACTGACTTGGTTTTCCTTCGCAGGCTGTTACTCTATAGATGGGTGGTTGCCAGCAAACAATTTCATATGTGCATGCACACCAAATGCCCAGTGCATCTCTTTCCTGTTATTTCGCTCTAATACTTTCCAGGAATGCTGTAGGTGCCTTAATAGCTCTTACAACACTTGATGCACAACTTATCTCTGTACAATCTGAGAGGAAACTCATCTCCTTGTCTTGCAGTTCAATTCAAAATGTACAGGTGTGTCAAGCTGACAAAGGTTGCTGGAATGAAGACTAGAGAGAGAGCCATAAATCTTTTAGCAGTAGATGTAATTCACCTGTCAAAGGCAAGGTTACATTCTATTTTGGGGGTTTAATCCCTACGAAACTTCTTTTGTACCCAATATATTGTCTCATATTTTTTTTTCCCCTTATTACACAGCTTTTGAAGAAGATAATGTAATTACATGTGTCATGGTTGCTATTATGGTTTATTATACTAATACTATTTTATATATCTATACTACTAATATATANTAGGAGATACAGAATGTCACAGGAACTTAACTGCAAGGAACATGTAGCTTGAGTTTATGAATTTAGGCAATAATGTAATTCTCCATAATACAGCTATTAAGTGCTACTCTGGGTGAAAGCACTGTGAAGGATTCACAGATTCCCAATTTGATTTCCTTTAGAGAAATAGTAGTTTCTGACTCTGAGGACAAAAAACTTTACTGTTTTTCCTTATCTTGACCACCTCCATGGATAATTGTTAGTTTCCTACTGCTTTCTGGCTATCTTCGGTCTTTTAAATTACAACGAGACCCATGAAGTTGCCATAATTAGCCTTGTGGTGTTTCGTGGAATTGTTTTTGGCAATGCCTGTGTTATTAAAATGAAAATAATAATAACTAGTAATCCTGTTCAATAAAAGCATTTCATTATTATACCAGGTCTTTTCTTATGTAGAACAGTAGTCATATAGGCAATCAAAGACAAGAAGAAAATTTATTTATATCCAGCTAGCCTTAGTGGAGAAACAGCAGCAGTTGTCTCCGGCTGGGCTGGTTCTTGAGAAGAATTTGTGCAGCAGCATTCCCCTGGTGCTGAAGAGTGAAAAAACCAATCTGATTAGAAGAAACATGAAATGAGATTATATGAGTCAAGCAGATTTAGTTAGCTAGACAATACGAAATGGCTTTGATAGCAGTGGCCTAAAGGATACAGAAACTGCACTAAAATGCACTTTTCCAGTTCATGGGTGAAAGCTAATGAAGTGCTTGTCTCACAGTAAATACAACAATAAAAAACCGACTGGAGAAAGGTAAATAATTTCCAAGTTGTTTCTGTAAGACAAAAAAAATATTGCTATGTCACTGATCTGTAGATTTTTTTGTCGCTGCAACAACTTGCAAAGGAAAACTTATTTTAGAACATTTATTTTTGAGAGAATCCTATTTGTGTGTGATGCTGAGAAGATTTTGAAATAATTTCTTGAGTTTTCATACACTGAAATCAGTTAACTCTTGTAAGGTTTAGCCCAGTGTGTCTCTTCCTCACTTATTTTCTGTAACTTCTATTCTACCAGGAGCTCTTGACCATTTTAATAAGCTATTAGTAAGATAATACAGATGCTCTTTTGCTTGAAAAAATCATGGTAGTGATTTCAAATAGGTGTTTGTTAGAAGTAAGTTATGATGTGGTTTTAAAACTCCTTTTACAAACAGCAGACCCAAGTGCACAAAAACCTCTTCAATCATGATGAATGGTGATGTATTAAAGAGCGTATTTCTCTGTGGCAGCAGAGGAATTGTCCTCTTTTGGTAGAGATTTGTTAACATTTCACTTCTCATATTAGAGAAATCAAAGATACAGCTTTTATGAATTGCCAAGGAATTAGATGAGGTTCCCTGACCCTTTTTTATTTTTAAAAAAATAAGTCCATAAAAATTACTCTTTTTAAAATTATTATTTTTATTGCTCTTCCAGTCATAGCTAAATCTATGATTGCTTGTCTTACCATGAAGAAAAATCATGTAGCAGCTTAAATGAATGACTTCCTTTGATAACAACAAAGGGCCTTGTTCACTGAAGTATTTGTAACAAATTTTTTCTACACTTCAGGGAGAGCTTTGGGTATGCAGGCAGCGTAGATCTGATTTCTAAATATGATCATACACACAATAATTTTTATTTGAACTGCCTTCTGCCAAGATTGTTTTGTGAGCTTGGGAGCCAGCATGGTACAGTTGGGCTTGCCCTGTGTGTAACTTTTTCCTTGAGGGGTTGGATGGGTTGTCTGTGCCACACAGTGAAGGGCTGTGCTGGGAGAGATCTGTAGGAGCTCGGATGAACCCAGCAGTGTGTGTTCATCCATAGTGCGTGCAGGAAGGACAGCCATATTGATAAGGCAGTCAATCCTAATAAGAAAGCTCTACTCTGTCACGAAATTACAGCAGCAGTTTGTGACACGGTGATGGTGTATTTCCATGAAGTGATAGTAGTATATATTTGCAAAGTGAGTTCTAGGCACAGGATTTCCTCTCTTGAATGGATGGGGCACTGGGTGCTACTGCACTACAGCATTGTTCTGTCGTAACTGTATTCTAACACGTTTGGGATAAAACCTGCCATAGACCAACATCCTCACTCTTCAGTTTTGCGTGCTCACACTCATCTTTTTGGCTTTTCTTGGGTTTTTTTTGAATCATAGAACGCATAAAATGCAGCTACAAGATAGTATGAAACAATTTTATAAAAACAGTAAAAAATGGGTGACAAAAGGAGCTGGGTCACTGGAAGTAAGGCTTCTGAATTTTGAAAAGCTGACAATGGTCACGGCAAGCAGAACCTGCATTTTACATTTCATCTGAAAAATTATAACCTGTGGCACTTGGAACACCATACTGTAACTGCTTCAGTGTGCTCTCTCCAACACTTTATATGCCAACAGTTCTTGAAGACTTTTTGATCACTTGCTGGGTTGCAGCCTCACTTCTTGACTAACATCCTATTTCCTAGTCTGCTTAGCCATGCTGAGGAGAAAGCTCACAGAGTGAAACACAACAGAGAAGTGTCAGTCTATTTATAATGCAGATCTCAGCAGTGCAGCTTCAGAGTACTTCTTAGCTGTCAGCTGGGTGGGTGTCCAGATCTTGATGCTGTATTGAGTTATCACCCACATAAGTAACATCATTTCTCCACCGTCTTGTCTTCTGCATCCACTCTTATTTCCGCTGGAAGGAAAGTGGCTTCCTAGCAAGGGTAGATGTGTAACTGTTTGCTTCAGGCAAGTGGTGTACCAGAGACTGTGATTTCCTCTCCAGAGCATATTTGCCTTGTGATTTAGACACAAACATAGGTACAAACATAGTTATAGTGCAATAATTGAAGCCGTAACCACATTTGACTGGTAATTACTTGTCCTGTGTGGGTGTGAAATACCTGCAGAGCTCCCAGCCTAGAGGGTTCAGGAAACATTATTCTTTTGTATTTTCAAAGTGAAACTGCATCCCAGTTTTCAGTTTACAAGAAACTTGAAAATACTGGTATTGGTAGAAAAATGTGATCCATAACTACATAATAGAAGGCACTCCATGAGCCACAAATTCTGCTTTGTCCCTAGCTATATCTGCTCTATTTGTCTCCTGAACAACAAAACCTAACATTAGTATATCTGTACTAGCAGGTCAGAACAGGACAGCTTGGTTAGATTGCTGGTAGGTGACAGAATGCTGAGTGTGAGGGAGGAAATTTCTTGGTCTTTCTCCCTTTGAAGGGGAAGCAGGATAGGGAGTGTACAAAGACATAGCTGATACCAGAAATGCAAGTCAGGGCGATCATAATTTGAGAGGGCAAAATTAGTAATATAATTGCACCACAGTAGCAATAATTATTGTAATTACTTTTTATTTACATTAATTGAATTCTACACTAAATGCTGTAATTAATGTCATGGACACATTGTGATTTGTGGCTTGTGAAGTGAAAGACGGTCCAAAGAGAGCTGTCCCCTTGTGTAGTGAACAGTGACTTCCTTTTTAAAGTTACAAAATGTTGTCGTTTTATACTCTAAACAAGAATAATCAGTTTTTTAGAAAACTCAGTCAAGGATGGGAGCATATGGAAGGCCCTAGCCCCTGTGGCACTGTTCAGTCCTCACTGGTGGCAAAGGACAGACAGGCCTGCTCAGCTGATCATCTGAGGGCTAACTGATCACTGTGTAAACAGGAGTCATGATGTGGCTCCTGGAAATAACAGGCTCAAGCCAGAGTCTGAAAGGTGAAGTCCACAGCACTGGGTACAAGGATGGGAAGAAGATGAAATGTCCATATGGGAAGGAAATGTCAGAGCACCTACTGTTGCTGTTACGAGGGCAGTTGAGGAGGATGTGCTTAGGAACACGGTTTAGTGGTGAACCTGGCAGTGTTAGGTGGATGGTTGGACTTGACCATCTTAGAGGTCTTTTCCATCCTAAATGATGCTGTGACTGAAAACTGGAGGCTGCCAGCTTTTGAGAAACTAAATAATGAAGAGAAGGAAGAACTTGGGCCCGGCAGTGTGCTTCTGAGAGGAGGGAAGCACTCCTTAAGAAGAGTCAGCTGGAGGATTTGGGGGCAGGTGTACTGAGAAAGCAGGGCTGGATAATGTGGGGGACGGATGATGTCTTGGGAAAAGAAAAATAGGAAAATTGCTGATGCTTTACATAGACTGGAAAACAGCAAGTAGAATAGATAGGTGACTACAGCTTGTCATGCCTGTTGTCTGATTTCTGGTAGCCCCACATGGATTCGAAGCACACCCTATAAAGAATTGAAAGATAGTAGCATAGAAGATCCCCTGTTGTGTGGGAAAGATATGGGCTTGTGCACATGGAAGACTGACCATGTCGGGATATATCAGCAAGGTGAGGTAAGTACGTGTGTCTGTGCTGTAGTAAGGGCTGTAGATGTGACCAACACCCCAACAGAAGAGGCTCCCAGTGCTGTGGAAGGCAGCATATGCCAGGCCATGCCCCAGGCCAGGTGGTGTGCATGAAGCCATTAGCTGTGGTAATTGACTTTGCAGCTTCTCCAGCAGGGCTGAGTGAGGCTTCTTGCAGGGCCAGGAAACAACCTGCTGTAAAACTTTAAAGATTTGATGAAGATGCACCATAAGTGCATAAAGAAGTACTCTTAAGGATGTTTATAATAGAACAGATGGTTCCTCCTGGGCCTTACTGGCATCTTACTGCCACTCATGCTTCTGTTGGGATTAAAGGAGAGCCAAAGAGAGACCTTGCTACCTGAAGGCTTTTGAGGAAACAGAGGACCTGGCTTTGAAAAGAAAGTGACTGGAATCTGCATCACAATAGAAGACCTTGGAGGGGAGGTAAGAAGATGGTGTTGCTGGAAACAGTGAGGTAGGGAACCTGGAGAGCCTTTGCCACTGTGGTTGGTGTGCAGCTGTGTTGTGGTTGTTTGCTTTTTCTGAACCTGCACTGGGTGCTGCTACTTTTCTGAAATGATGAGGATGCTGGCTAGAGAGCTGTGCTCCAGCCCAGTATGTGGAAAACCCAAGGGAAGCACGAGGCAAAGGGACTAGTGGCAGGTTTCTCCAGGAGCAAGTCTATTAGAGTAGTAGCTGCCACATGTAGTACTTCTAAGGGAATCCTGAAACAAAGCCTTTATACAACATTGGTCTGAATTGTTGCAAAAAGAGCTGGAAGTTATGTGACTGCTGTGGGGTGTAATTTGTGAGCACCATAAAAATTATGGCAGGGGAAATAGCTGCAGGTCACTTATATTTCTCCAGGTCCACATGTTCAGCTGTGTATCAGTGTACAGCTGAATCCAAGATGAGGCTGAGTACCTGAATCCAAATGTGTTGCCCTGCTTGCCACGGCTGTGCTAATGCCAGAGGGTTGCTGAGCAGAGTAGGCAGGTGTAACACAACTTGCCTGCCACTGGGGCAGTCTCAGGAATGGGGTAAGTGAAATAGTGGGGTTGCCATGCTCCTCTGTCAGGCTAATTAAAAACAATTTGTTTTAGCTTGTAATTTCCTATCTTTGTTCTGTTTGGGAGCTTGTTATTTTTAAGAGTGCGTGAACTATGATTTCTGAGAACTGGTAATGAGTTTTTGGTTGCTTTAATTTGAGGATAGCAAAGTTTTATGAAGATGTCATTATTTTTCTTTTATGTGGTTGTGTCCTGTTAGGCATCCAGACTGTTTTGGGTTTGTTTTGGTTTTTTTTTTTAAATTTGTTTCATTGCTGCAGAGGCATCTGGACAGGCTGGATTTCATCCTGCCAGTGACAGGATGAAAGGACACAGTCTCAAGCTATGCTAGAGGATGTTCAGGCTGGACATCAGAAGAAATTTCTTCACAGAAAGGGTTGTTAAACATTGGAATGGACTGCCCAGGAAGATGGTGGAGTCACCATCCCTGGAGATGGTCAAGAAATGACTGCATGTGTCACTTAGTCCTATGGTCTAGTTGACATGGTGGTGATTGGTCAAGAGTTGGACTTGATCTTGGAGGTCGCTTCCACCTGGATGATTCTGTCATGAGGGTGACACTTCTAAGTTGCTGAGTGTTTACTGTGGGGAATGAAAACACTGGAGTCTGGGGACATTCAAGGGTGCCTGCCAGCTTAAACAGTTGAATTCCTTTTAGATGTTAATGTATTTGCTTAACTTAAATGGATGTGAATGTAATTTCCTGGAGAGAGGTTTAGGAAAAAACTTTCATCACTTCCTCTCTGTTGGCTGGGGTGGGGGGAGAGCAGCAAATCACTGAAAACTAATTAACAGAAAGAATGAATAGTAAGGAAGATACTGTATTTAAGATGGGCGAAGCAAGAAGAGTTGATAGCTCTCTGCTTGTGTTTTTGATCTGTACGCTGAAAATTTCCTACCACTCCAGGAGTGGTATGAGCAAAATTCATAAATATGTCTATGTCTGCATTAAGGCTACTATGACAATCAAGTGTAATGTTTAAATTTAATGATTTCAAATGTTTTCTGTTTTCACCTCTGGAGCATAAGACATCAAAGAGAAGTAAGACCCTGTGACTTGCTGACACTGCAGATAAAGAAACATTCAGCTTGGTTTGTAGTAATTCCTTAATGGAAGCCTGGGGAGCATAGTACAGAGATGCCCAAGATTCCTGGGTCTGCGGCAGCATGTGCCTGTAACAAGGCTGACTGTATTCACCTGGTAGTGCAGCCAGTATCTGGTTAAATGGGGTATAAGTCAATAACAACTTGGCTACAATAGTCCCCAGATCACACTGGTGAGTCCATGTGATGGCAAGTGATCCCACCTGGGCATTTGCTGACTTTCTGACAAAGGCAGTATGAGGTTTACAAGTTGAGTCTGAGTTCAGGCACTGCTGTGGTTTTGTGTAGAAGTCTGTTGTCTCCCTTAATTTTCTCTGCCTTCCTGAAATGGCAGTAATAGAATAAAGGTCCATCTTGTGTATCAGTTTAGAGCACTGCAAATTGTTAATGCTTATAAAACACTTAGAAAATGAATAGCCATCTTGGGTGAGATCAAGTTGCCACTCTGCTGTTGCCACAGAAATAAAAGCATGTCACTGTCATCTTGCCTCAGATCTGCTCTTGACCCCAGGCCTGACAATGCTGAGGCCAGGCAATTTGTGACTCATAAGAGTGGCAGCAGAGCTGCTTTCTGTCTGTTCTTCAAAAAATACACAAATCAAGCCAAGATGCTTCAAACCTTGGAGGCAAAACACTGCTTTGCTTCTTGTCTTCTTGGCAGGCAAGTTTCAGGGAAGTTTCTCAGGTTATTAAAAAAGAGATAAAATTTTGAGTCCTCTGTGTATAGACTTGGGAATGGCAAAACAATGTGCAATATGCTGGAAGCCCATAGGAACAAGGGGGTGAGTGGTAGTAAGAAAAGGTACTATAAAGGATACCGAGTACTCTCTTAGTTTAGCCCTTCTGTGTTTCTGCTAGTTGGTATCAAAACCCTATCTGTTGATATTCAGGAACCTGACTTCTTACAGCTCTCCCTAGCCACCCCAGACAGGAAATTCCCCTCCACCGATGTGGTACAGTTCTGAAAGCCAGAACTCAATGTTTGTTACTTTGGTGAGCAGTTGCAGCCAGATCCTTGGTCTTTCCCCCAGGAGTAGGATTTAGCATGGCTGACTACTGTTATTAACATTAATTTGTCTGGCAAACTAACTAGAAATGTCTTCTCTGTTCCAGACACTAAGATCCAAGACGACAAGGTGGCACCTATCTAGTCATGAAAGTAAACTGCTTAGCATAGGCTGAATTTTTAAATTATTTTTATTCTTTCAAAGAAGAGATAAAGAGCACAGAACTTCTCTTAACCTGAATAGACAGATGCAGGAGTCCTAACTGGCTTTGCAAAATTGGAAGGATGTCCTGTCTATCTAGATCCAAGTCCAGACTGATGATTGGTTCATATCATGGTCAGGGTAAATGAACTAATGTTCCTTTTTAGCAAGACCATATATTTTACAGCTGAATCCAGCCAAGTAAAAAAATCTCCTTTCGTCAAAAATACACAGACTTAACTTGAAGGCTGGGATCAATGTAATTCCTGTAAGTCTTACAAGATTATATAGTTTATATTCTCTATGGCACTTTCTGCTGGCTTCCTTGACCACATCCTTTTCATAGAGTAGATCAGACCTTGGTCGTGTCCTTTTGAGTTAAAAAAAGTTGTAAGTCCAGTCTCCAAGAGCGGCTGTTGGTGCCTGCAGACTGGGATAATTGGGCTGTCCAGGCCCTTGGCAGCAGAACCTGCCTGTGTGGGCTGCGGGTCAGAGCAGCTTCTGAGTACTGAGCCAAGGTACTAAATGCTAGAGAGGGATTGCAGGTGTGGTGGAAATGATTGCTGAGTCACACAGCACTGGATAGGGCAGGAATGGTTGAGCTATGGAATAAACCAGAAAGCTCAGATCCCAGCAAAGATGTGTGCACTGGGATATTTGTGATAAAGGACCTGAACAGGCAGCCTGGACTGAAATAGAGCAGATGACATTAGACCGTACTGCTCCCAGCTGAGAGCTCAAAGTTGTTCAAAGCCTACAGCAGGTGATTTCAGGGACAGCAAGTTGGAGAATCAGTTTGGAGTCTGAAGGCTTAAAGCAGAGCTAGTTTGATTGCTGGTTTGCTGATGGTTGCTTAGGCTGTTTTCTGGTGAGAAATGATAACTGCTCTGTCCTACCTTAGCAACAGGGTGGAACTGTGCTTTCCTACGGAAGGGGTTGAGGATATGTTCAAGCCTAGCCCTATTACATAAATGTTGTATTTAAGCCTGAAAAAAACAAGTACTGCAACCTCCCTTTCTTTTTCCTGTTAAAAAATCTTCCAGAGCTGTACTGAACGTTTGCAAAATAAATAGGTGCAGAGGAAATTTGAATGGCAAGTCTCTTGTTGAAGACATATGTACTGTAACTTTACATTTGAGCTTCTAATGTCACTTGGCCCTTTGGTAAAACAA
>VZRV01003972.1:0-239006 GCA_013398115.1 Falcunculus frontatus | reverse complement strand
GGGGGGGGGGGGGTTGACTATTTATTAGTCTGTTCCCTTTGTGGGAACTGTTTGATCTCAATGTTGGTGGAAAACATTTTGGTTAAGTCAACAGTGCCATTCTTACCCTGTTTACTCTTAAAATTCAACGACATACTTTTTGCCTGAAATTAAGATTAAAAAAAACCTTCATCCATCGTGGGAATATTTGTGTCAGGAAACAGTACTGCAAGTGCTGTGAATTCTTCATGCCAGCTGAAGCTCTCAAAGTTTTTGTTTGTGGTATGGAAAGAGAAACTACTGGAGCATCTTGGAGATTTCTTCTATTCAAGGTTTCTTTCCCAAAGCAGCTGCTGGACAGGATCACACACATGTTCTTCACAAAAATCAAGGGGTGTTTTTCAAGGCCAGTCCTGTCTTAGTGTTCCCCTTAACCCAGTAGCAAGAAGGAAAGAAAGGAAATGTAAATTTTGCTCATGATGGCAGACTTAGAAATAGAACTCCCAGTATGGTCTTGAAAAACTTGGGTGGATTCTATGAAGGTAAAAATTCCTTGCTCATGAGACATCCTCTAGCTCAATAATACAGGAAATAAAAAACTATATAGTGAATTTATTTTTCCTCCCACAGTTGGCCATTTAGTTGTGGTTTCCAAGGAATGTCAAGAGGAAAAGAGCTATTATCAACTGTGAGTGAGGCCTTTCTGATCTTGCTGACTGATATAGCAGCTGGAGAAACTCATTTCCTAGCCTCAAACTCCATTTTCTTTGCAATTTTCTCATCTTTGTTGTGAACAAAGAATAATGCTTGTCTGTGTTACAGATCAGTTGCTGCTTTTGTAATAGCTGCAGTGTTTTCATTGCCTTTAGTGCTGCTGGCAACTCAGCTGATGATTTCATGGGAGAATTGCCACTGAAATACCTGGTTCACGTCCGTAATGTTTGCGCATTCTGGGTTTCTGTATGAGGTGCTTTTTTTATAGAAAAGTAACGTTGATTATGAAACTGTGCATAATTATGGGCTGAGGGGAGAGAGAACTCACCTGGCTTAAATCCACCTTGGGCTTAAAGCAGCTCTGAGGTTTTGTGCAGGATCCCTCCTATAAATACTGCCTGTATTGGAGAAGAGTAACACTGTCAATTGCATCACCCCAATTCTTAGTCATTAGTGCATGTTTCATAAACTGAGGCAGAGGGATTTTGTGAGATGAGACCAGTGGTCTTTAGCCCTCTTGTTGAACTGCTGTCTCCGTATGGCTATCACATAAAGGCAGCTTTCATTTTACCCTTGTCGGATTCTACCTTTGGTGACTATCTCCCTCCCTTCAAAAGGAAGTCACATACAGAAAAAGACATTAATTATCTTCACCTGTATGATGAGTTCCTGTTAATACCCTATTGAAAACTACCCTTTGGAAATAACTGGAAATGAATTCGTTGTCATAATTTGCACCAGCTTACAGGGTTTTAACGGGGATTTTGCCAGCACTTAAAACAATGTCTAGATATATGTCAGGAAAAATGCTTCTGCATTTGGTAGGCTGCAGATGTTTAGTGGATACATACTGCACAGTTTGTGATGAAGGCTTGGGTTTGGTGTTGCTCATGTATGTTCCCTAGAAACGTTCCCTGTCGTTTCCTTGGAGCATGGCTTTAGGGCTGTATTAGTAGATACAGGAAAAACGATGGTGTTGAAAGTGTTTTTGCTGAAGAGCTCCCTTCAGTGGAGTCTTACAGGTCCCTGTCTGGTGTGGTCATTTCCATGATTGTCATATGACATAGAAAGATCTCAATGCTAGGTAGAAAAGCTTAAAATCTGTTGCAAATCTGAAGTGGTTTTCTTCCAGTTATATGAGAGATCACAGCTGGAGGCTGAAACGAAGTCAAATCCCTTTGAAGTGCTGAATAAATAGCACCAACCTTCAAAAGGATGAAATCTGACAATGCCCGAATCTTACTGAATCTTACTGACATGTAAAAGACACATTGTTAGTTGCTGGAGAAAAGGTTGGGTTTGATGGGGGTTTTTTTATACTACATTTTCTCCAGCCCCCATCTTGCCATTACCTTTAAGTTTTTCACATGATAACAAGCAGTTTTAATTTTTGTTTAATTGGAGCTAAATAATTCCATGCAACACTTCCAAAACTTAGTAGAAATACCCAGCTGGACTTTGATGTCAAGTCTATCAATAAATGAAAAAAAAGCTCAAATAAGTAAAGGTACCACTACCAGTGACTATTACCACTGTGAATAATTTTAAGCTTTTGTGCAACCGCATTTGTTTCTCCTTTTCTAATCCCTGAAGCATCATGTAGAGTATAGAAATAGAGCCTTTTATATGTCAGGACTCTATAATAAAGTATGGGGAAATCCAGCAACTACAAAAAAAATTGTATGTGTGGGCAAACTTTAATTTTGCCTAAAGAATGTGACTTTCTGCTTTTTAATTTCTGGTGCAAAACAGCAAATGTGCAATTAAGCCTTCTAGCAGGTCTGTAGGACTGGTTTTGTAATCCTCACTTGGAACACAATAAATACAAATAGTAATCACAGGTTTAATGAGTGTAATCTATCATAAAATACCTAACAAAACACTGTGTGCAGTGTTACCTTCTGATTCATGCTTCAAATATTCCAGCTGTATTAAAGGAGCACGGCAATTGCTGAGTACCTACCGAGGCAGGAAGGAGAGAGCATTCTTCTAAATAAGTAAACAGTGTGTATCTGTATGATAAACAAGAAGGCTTATTCAAAATTCATTTTGCTCTCATGGAGGTGAGTGGAAGCACCTTGCTGATTGCAGGTGCTTTCCCTGATGCTGCACTAAGGCCTGATTTATGTAAAACCTTTTTGAGAGATTACACTGAATATCCAAAAGGATATTTAGAAGAGGTTGCCAAATTATGAACTGTGAGACTCAGTATTTGTCTTGACTGCATCTCTGTGGGAATTCTTATCTGTGTCTTTGTTCTCTTATGTCTTATTCACTTCAGGTTTCTCAAATGTGCATTTACCTTTCAAAAAACATATAGAATACCCAGTTTACATGAAGTCAGAAACTGAAGGGAGAGTTACTGTAGAGCGAATTTTACAGGCTGTAGTTCTACACTTACTCCTTCATGAAACACACGAGGGACCCATCTGAAAAGTCTAGCTCTGTGAATCTTTTGGGGAGGCTATTGATACTGGATAACGGTGAAGTAGATTTAAATTGAAGTTTCTGGCCAGAGTCACTCAAACTCAAAACTTGCAAACTTGGAACTGGGGAGCCTTTTAGCCTAGGATTAAATCAAACCTGGCACTATTTGTGACTTCAAGCAGAACTTGCTGACCTTTAGGTTACCTTAACTCTGTTGCTTAACTTCTCACACTCCTGAAATCTTAGGAGACATTCTTGCTTGAAAAGCAGATAGCTGAAAAGATGGTGTAAGTGTGATTCTCGAGGGATTAACATTTTCTGCTAGGACAAATTCATCCATGTAATTATTTTTCTAGTTTCTTCCTGAGCATACAGAACAGTATGCTGCAAGGGAAGTACCTTGCCTTGGCAGAAAGCTGAATTTTGTGTATGAACATGATCTGCAGACCCAATTGCTATGCCTTTGGAAATGACACCTGTTTGAAACCCAAGTGCTGCAACTGCTGCGGGCCATCTCATTGGCTTTCCTTTGGTTTGCATTGGTTAAATCCACTATGGAATCAGCTAAAGGAACTGACTACTGAAAAAGCTTACATGAACTTCTCTTCAGCTGGCTTGCAGTGCAGTGTTGTTTCCAAGTGATCTGCCAGTCTGACATCAGTATTAAATAGAATATCACACCTCATGGACTAACCATCTGATTCATTGTGACAGTTTTTTTCCTCTAATGTTTGAAGTTGTAATTAAGGGAGGAACATGTGGGAGAGAGAATAAAAGTCAAGAGATAAAATAAGAAATTGGATTGCAAAGGCAAGGAAAGAACCTTGTAATTTATTACTCTTAAGAGAAATATGGAACAATTGCTCTTAAAAGCAATACTAACTGTGCAAATAGTTGTATATCCTGATTAAGTGACCCCAAACCATTTTGATTATTTTTATTTAAATCTGGAGTGTTCTATCAACTTTTTTTTTCATATGCTTGTAGAAATTTGGCCAATTAATTAACAAGTGCAAGGAGAAATGCTCTTTATGATTTAAATGGATAAACACTCCGGAGTGAGCGTGAGCCACGTGTGTGTGTGTGTGCGATACCAAGCTGAAACTGTAGAAAGGGCTGAGCATATCAGCACTCTGAGCCTGCACATGCTGTGTATTGATCTGAATATTCTTGAGTGGGCCAAAATTAGAAGAGATTTTAAAGTAACATCTGCTGCAAGTTAGCTTCTGTTTTGTACTGAGAGGGCATTAGTCAGTGCTCGTTACAGGCAGAAGAATTTTTTGGAATAATTTGGCTCACTGAGGAGCCGTGTCAGTGAATTCAGATTCATTAGACTGAAGGTTAATTTGTCTCTTAAAATATAATACTGGTTTATCTGGAAACAGTGGCATTTTCAGTCACAGGTAGTTTTTAAACCCCAAAGTGAAGCCATTGTCTGTAAAAATATAATGGAGTTGTTGAAGACTTTAGTTTAACATCAGTTATGGGTTTGCTTCCTTTACAACCATTAAGATGGAGAAGTTCTGTTGTACAGATCAGAGTACACAGGCTGTGGAAGAGGTGATGGAAAACTTCTGGCAGGCCATAGTCTTCCATCTTTTATAGCTTTACGTAAAGGCTATTGAACAAACTAATACAGCTTTTTAAGGCAGTAGCGGCCTCTGTGTGGTTCATATCAGAGACATTTAGACATTTTTGACCACCACAAGAATATGGATTCAGTAGCCACCTTGCTATGCCTGCCTGGCATGACTCAGACCCTGTGGTGATAGGATCTCTTTAAATCGTAGCTATGGAGTACCTCTCAATCCACCTTTCCAATTTCTAAGTGTCTGAACACAATAATTTGTCAGGTAGAGCATCTTTCTTAATAAGAAAGTTTGGCAGGGGGAATCTTAACAAGTCCTTGTTAAAAGCCAGTTGTAACTTGCTGCATCCCATAACTTTTACTTGGCTGTGTGGGGAGGGCTGGGGAGGAGTGTCACCCCAGACAGGCCCGCGCTCTTTCCTGGGGTGGGCATGGACAGGAATGAGCAAACCTGCTGAACCTATCCCAAGTGTCATGCCACTGGGGAATTGGTTATTTTCTCACAGGACTGGAGCCATCCATGCGAGTTTAACCACTTTTTCAAAGCACTGCCTTCTACTGGATGGCCAAACTTTTTGAAAGAATACTAAATGGTGTGGCTCGTGTTGCTTAGAGTAGATTGTGTAATAAGGCTTATTCCTTGAGAATCTTACAGCAGAGCTGTGTGGATAACAGAGTCCTAGTCTGCAGTCTAGTGGGATACTTTCGTTTTCAGTGGCCTTAGTGATAAGCTCACACTGAAGTGAAGATACTGGAAAAGAGGACTGGTCTGGGAGCTGTCTTTTCCTGTGGCATCCCCTTCCCAGCCATTTCCTAGCCTCTTCCAGTGGCTTTTGTTACCACTGGCACAGACAGGCTTGGAAAACCCTAAGGGGAGAAGGCAAAATTTGTTTGCTCAAGAACCCAACATTGTTCTTAAAAGCCAGGGAGTTACTAAGAGCAGTGGGATTTAATATGATTTAAAACCATTCATTCCAACTTCCTATTCACCCAGGGTGCCTAGCAAGCAGGGAGAAGGCACATTCTTCAAGACCTGCGCTTGTACCTTCGTGTGGTCTTCTCCAAATTCAGACAAGTCCAGATCTCTGATGCAAACCCAGAAAATCTGCTGCCTCTGAGAGGGTGGCTCTGCAACAACTTTTGATTTACAGCACGTTGGCTGTTGCTCGGTAATTATTCTGTGTGGGTTTTACTGCTTGGCAAATGAAAGATCACTTGTTCCTCAGCTACTGCTGGGTGAGAGCTGGCACACAGCAAGTGCCATGGCTTTGGCTGAGGGGCTGTGAATCTAAAAGAGAGATAGCTTGCACTCTGGTCTGCAGGCTGTAATCTCAAACAAGTGAGGCATATTCATACAGTACAGACATCTTTCTGTTTTCCAGACAGGGATTTTGATATTGAATAAAATTTGCTATCAGTTATTCTTCCAACATGGAGGGTTTGAAATTTCTCCTAATGGGATATTAGGTGTGCTTGATTTTTAAACCTGTTATAATCTTACTTCTTACTGTGAGGCTGAAAGAAAATAAGGCAACTAGTAGCAAAACTAAATATGTATTGAAAATGGACTTAAGCCTCTAACCAATGAAACTTGTAATGCATTGTGAGAGTTTGCATCTACATTTGCAGACATAGTCTGTGTTCTGGTTAATGTAAATAAATGCAGTGTTCTCATGTTACCTTTTCCTGAAGGCAGCTGTGTGAATGCAGAGATAACACTTTCTTTCTCCTTTGTAAACTGCTTTAGGCACTGAGAGTCATGATCTGGAAGCACAGCTCTGTTCAGTGGAGTCTGATCCCAGTAGTAACACTCCATGGTATAAATGACTGGTTTTGGATCGAGTACTTACATCACTTGCAGGATGACGCTGAGATTTAGTCACTTGCTTAGGTAAAAAAGCAACCTCTAAACCAGATAAAATTAGATAGGACCATGTCCTTATGGTGTTGTCCCTATGCTGAAATACATAATTACCATTGTAATTAGGCAGATGTCTTCAATTTGTCACCTTCCTTTAAAAGAGAGCAATACCTTGCTGTTCATATACAACAGTAAAATTAAAGAAAACCAGCCACATTTTGTGCCAGTCTGCACAACTACAAATGAATATTGAGAGTGTAAGATGGGGACAACTGGTGTTAAGGCTCCAGTCAGACACTTCCACATGTGCACTGGCTCGTTCTTGACAGACCCTTTTAAAAGGAGGGCATGCTTGCAATATTGTGTTGCTGTAACATATGAATAATAAATATAACATCAGGGCAAATGAAAAAGCAGAGCTCGCAGGTGTGCCAGGACTAATCTAGTTGGCAATGAAAGAAACAAAAAAATGAAGAGTGTGGGGATGGGATAGTTAAATATTTTTACATGAAAAAAAGATACGAGCAGAGCTGCACTTTTGTATATATATTACATAATTTTAAAAACTCCTCTTGTCAAAGGGTGCTAAAATGGCAATGAATCACATCAACTCTTACTGAAAGCACTTTTACGCAAGCATTGTAACATTTTTTGTACACAAGCTGCCATATTCTCTATTATAAAGAGAGTAAGATTTATTAATCTGTCCTAACTTCCTGTTGAGGATTTTGTTGGCATTTTATCAGAGCAGGCATGATTTGGAGATGTAGACTAAAACAGTGAATTTTTTCAATGCCTCCCTGTTGCAATAAATTACACAAACCTGGTGCTATGCTACGTGTAATGGATTATTTAGAAGATCAGTCAACTCCTTGTGTATTTATCTGTAAGCATGACCATTAAATACCTGAAAACTTAGTAAAGCTCTAATAGCAGTTGAAAGGGAGGAAAATGACAGGTTTTTTCATAAAGAACAGCTATTTGGATCTGTCTTCTATTCTTGAGGTGAAAACAATACAGTGTTTCCTTTTGTTTTAGTGGAAGGAAGAGGGATCTAGATGAAGCATGTCAAAACAAAAAGAACATCTGTCAACCACAACTATGTTGGTTTTTTTTTACCCTACAGTAAATATTCCTTTTCCAAACTTGTGTAGCTCTAAGGGAGATGTGGCATGCGTACAGCCTCACAAGGTCTTATAATGCTGGAGAACAGGTGGGTGGGGGGCTGAGTGTGAGTGCATTGCTCAAGAAATGCATAAAGTCAAGTCAGAAGAAACAAAAGCCTTAGTGCTTAACAGGTACTCCTTGTAACTTGTAATTAATTTACTTCACCGCAATAATTTTCTGATTCTCTTTTCTTCTGGGGCATGACCCATAAAATTAAATGGCAAAGGAATTCCAACGTAGGCATATTCTGACCAAGAAAGCATCCAATGTAATGGGCAGGTGGCCTTGCAAATCTGCACTTATTTTGAATGGGATCTGCTTGTGCTGTTCTGCTAAGCCTTTTCTTTGGCTTCCTTAAAGTTGCTTTGATTATTGTTGAGAGATTAATGGCTGATCCATTCTTTCCAAAGGGTGGAGCAGGGCATCCTGGAGCCCTCTGTGAATCACTGTTACTGCAGTGCTGGTTTCCTTTTGCTAATTCAGCAGGGGCAGGAGGATAGCTTAAGCTCCTCCTGTTTTCAAGATGCCTCTCCCAGCAGCAATCCCTGGTAACAAAGCCACTTGTTACTCCTGACCTTCCAATGGATTTCAAAAGAGCATCTGAATTATTGCATTTGGTGCCAGGGCTTGTAGTGTTCATCTGTTCCTTTCTTCTTTCACTATTTTTTCCTTTCTTTCTAATTTTACTTTAATCTAAAAAATGCTGTTTCCCCTATCTTCAAGAAATTGGGCTGAAACATGATGTACACCATAAATAATCCTGTGGTTGAATTTAAACAGGATTTGGAATTCCTTCCTTATAGTTGTTTTCTTGCGTACATCTGGTTCCAGACTAAAATGAGAGCAGAGTACAGCAGCCTCTGTTACTGAGATAAGTGGCTTTTTCCTACTGATAGCTGAGAATTAGCATTCTGTGAGGTGGGGTGATAATCACAGGCTGATCCCATGGCTGGTCTAAAGAATAGACAGGAACATAAGAACTGTGATGCAAATTAGGTATAAGCATTCATTAGAGATGACTTTTTTCCCCCAAGTCCAGTGGCTGAGGCATGTCCTGAGGTGTGTTTATGAATGTGTAATTCCTACTATGTATGCATGTCAAATATGCTTTCAAACTGATGAATTCCTGGCATCACCCATATTTTTAGCAACACTTACAGTGACTAATTTATACGTATTTCCTTTCCATCAAGCTTGCCTTTTGGGTTCACTCTTTGTATTTTGCAGTTATAGGTGATAGGCATGTCAAGTTAATACTTTCTGTATCTTTAGAAATATTCTGGTGTTATTGTTTCTTACTTGACTTTCTAATTTTACGAGTAGCAAACCCTTCCCAGTCTTTCACAACTGCCCATCGTGCAAGTCATTCACACATGAAAGATGTGGAAAAGAACAACAGATTTTGAAGACTCTGCATGTGGAGGTGATTTCAACCATGTTGTCCAAAGAGGAAACAACTAATTTTTTTTTCTATAAATAATAATGTGTTTTCAGCTTTATCCTCCATCATTTTCTTACTTCAGTGTAAGATTTTTGTTGATGCTTTAGCAAGAATTGCAGATTCAGCAGACCCCCCTCACTGATCTACTAAGTGATTGCAAAGTATTTCTTACAAGTTACTCATTCAAGTTCCTGGAGAATGTGTGGTTTACTCAGACTGGAAGCAAAAATGCACCTGATTTCAGAACAGGAACTCAGTCTGGCATTTTGTTGCCTTGTCACTTCAGTCCTGGAGCTTGTCAGCATCTTTCTTCCAGGCTTACTGTGTGACTTGGTTTATCAACACATCACATCTTAGTGTTGGTCAGAAGGTAGCTGAGCTCTCTGGCTCTCTGGAATCAGCACTCCTGGGCTGCCCCACATAGCCCAGTTAGCTCTGCCCCTATTTATGGGATGATGAGTGAAGTGTGTGTTAGCCACATTGTCAGCAGATGGGACCTGGACAAGCAGCAGCTCTTCACTATGCATTCGAGGCAGGCACTGCAAGCACTTTGTACAAGAGCTGTGACTGAAGGGGCTCTCCATCCCAAGCCTGACAAGAAGCTGAAGCTATCCTGTGATGCTAATTAAGAATTGGGCTATTAGCAAGAATGCCATTGATCAAAACCAATTTGCCAAAATTACAAAAGAATGTTGAGCAGATATATTATCTGGATGAATACTGAGGCTAACAAAGAATGCATCAGCTGAAATGTTAATCATAAATTGTGCTTTCACATCTAGTGTTGGGACTGACAAGTGCAGTTATATCTGCTGGGTTAAGCCTTCTCCATTTCTTTATAATTTAAGTATTTTGGGGCCTTAGTTTTCTGCCCTTAAGACTGGGACAACTTGTGTCATCCATTGTTTGCTCCCACTGCTGAAGCACTCCACTTCCTCATATATTAGTGCTTTAAACTCCCCAAACTTTCGAACTCCCTCTTCCCACTTCTCCTCCCAAGCTCCTGCCTGAACCTTGCATATGTCTGAATTATCCCGATACATTCCTTACTGTGGCCTTCAAAGGCACAGGCTCCTCTAATGAGGCAAGGCTCTGCTGGTTTTACTACAATGTGGTTGTGTGAATGTAGGGGAGAGCAAGAAAAGGGTGTCTCTGACAACATGATTTATTATAAAATAATTTGCTAGCACAGCTGCTGATGTTTCTCTGCTAATTCACATTTTGCAGTGAACACAATGAGAAGCTGTTTCATCTAATGCAAGGTACTAATTTAAAGCCCTCTCTCTTTAGGTTCTGGATATTTGAAAAAAAAATTAATTTACAGGGGTCCTCTAGAGGTTACTGCAAACCAAAGTATCTTATGAAGTTTCAGTTTAAAAATTACGAACAAACAGTCTATGTTAATGTTTCTTTGTCTGCCCATAGAGATTAACACCAGGCTGAGTTGTTACAACATGTTAATCACTGGCAAGGGTAGTTTCAAAATGAATGGCTTTTAAGCCTCATTTATTTAAATATCTTAAACCATCTGAAGAGTGCTCTCCCCATTACTAACTTCCCCTGCTGCTGCTCAGAAATACCTTATTTTTGCTAGATGCCTTTCACAGTGAAAAATTAAACTCCAGGAGGCTCTCAGTGGATGTGGGTAATACGACTTCAACCATCCAGCCAGGAGGGCCATCTGTGTCCTGGGGGCATCAGGCACAGCATCACCAGCCAGGCAAGAGAGGGGATTGTCCCTCTCTGCTCTGCCTCATTTTAAATATTGTGTGCAGTTTTGAGTGCCACAATATAAAAAAAGGTACTAAACTATTAAAGAGAATCCAAGGAAGGGCCACGAGCATGGTGAAGGGTCTGGAGGGGAAACCTTATGAGGAGTGGCTGAGGTCACTTGGTCTCTTCAGCCTGGAGGAGACTGGGGGGAGACCTCATTGTGGTCTTCAACATCCTCATGAGAGGAAATGGAGGGGCAGACACTGATCTGTTCTCTGTGGTGACCAGTGACAGGCCTGAAGTTGTGTCAGGGGAGGTTTAGGTTGGATATTAGAGAAAACCTTTTCACCCAGAGGGTGTTTGGGCACTGGAACAGGCTCCCCGGGGCAGTGGTCACAGCACAGCCTGGGAGAATTCAAGAAGTGTTTGGACAATGCTCTCAGGCGCAGGGTGTGACTCTTGGGGACGGTCCTGTGCAGGGCCAGGAGCTGGACTTGATGATCCTCGGGGGTCACTTCCAACTCAGCTTATTCTGTGATCCTTGCAACACAGCCAGCTGTTGAGCTGAAAAGGTGCTACACATTTCAGCACCTAGTAAACAATTTAGAGGTAGAATAATAAAAAAAAAGCAGCTTTTAACTTTTGGTTCAAGCTTGATGGTATTCTCTGTCCTTGGCAATGATCTGGCATATGCTGTAATGCTCTTAAGTCTTAGCCTTGCAGATACAGGCTTTCTATTTGAGCAGCTTTATGCCTTTTAGAAGTTTAAAATAGCTTATTACTGAAGAGACATGAGAAGGTTGGATTTCCAAATGACTGTAGGCCTGATGATGGTCAGCTTCCCAGAACTGAGCTTGTAGGTGTTGCATCCCTAATTCCTTACAAGTGGGTGTATAGTCCTTCCTGCACTACAGCCAGAGTTCAATGCCTTAGAGGGCTGGAATTGCTGCTGTGAAACCAAAGCACTCAAATTAGCTTCAAGTGCAGTGCTTGGATTTGGGATGAGTCTCTGAGCTTAGTGTTCTCAGTCCTTGTGAGAGCACTACTTCCAAGGTGTTCTATGCATGCACCTGTGGCAGTGTGGTGGCAGCCCCCCTGAAAAAAGTTCAGGTGGCATCTTGCAATCCCACGCAGTGGCTGCTGTGCTCAGATAATGCACCCCGCTGCCCAAGTCTCAGCTGGGGCTTGGACAGCAACAGCATGTTCAACCCTTCTCTTCCCTCCTCGTTTCTTTAAAAGTGAGAGTAAATGCTGCAATAGAGTCCTAGCAGGTAGTCACCACATTTGAAATCGGCATACTTATTTAATGCTCTGTATAATTTAGAAACTTGGTTTAATTCATTCAGGGTTGAAAGCCTTCATTTGATCGTTATTCTTCCATGGTTTGCGCGTCGTGTTGCTATACAATCTTTTGTGTTCACTGATGGTTATCTAGCTGGGTTGTAACCCATCCCCTCTGCTACACTGAGACATAATGATTCATCAGAAACCCATATCTACTGAGAAAATCAAAGAGATTTAAAATGGCACTTTCAATCTGTCACAGCAATGGGGGCTATTACACTCTGGTTGCTGGAGAATTTAATGTAGTCTGTGTCATGGCAATCAGCTGATAAGATTGTGGGTTTCATCCTGAAGAGATGGTGAACTGTCAAATAAAGAAGATAAAGTAAGGGAATTATGCCATTCCTGTTATTATGCTCCTTGTCTGTGCCCCCTCATGTCTTTCCTTTGCTGTTGCAAACATCATATTGTGCTGGTAATGCTCAGGTTCATCAAGAGGGTCTCTGAGAGCTTGAAACACTTCTTGCAGGACTGTTCTTGTAGCTCACTGCCGGGTGGGCTGGATTCTTTGCTGTGTGAGGCACAACTATACTGTCTTGAAGCTTGCCTTGAAGCCCGAGGGAAAAGGGGGAAAATACAGCCAGAAAAACATGAGGCAGAAAAGAGTGGGCCCAGATGTGCCTGGCTGTCACAGTTCTAATGGTCTCTGTATAAGATGAATGCCTTCTCTTCTAAATTCTTATTGTATTGAATTTCTTCCATAATGACTCTTTATTAGGATGTGAGGCATCACATGACTGATTAGAATGTGAAGCATCACATGACTGGAGCATCTCTTATGAGGAAAGGCTGAGGGAGCTGGACTTGTTCAGCCTGGAAAAGAGAAGACAGAGGGGATCTTACCAATGCATACAAATATCTCAAGGATGGGGTGAGACTCTTTTCAGTAGTGTCCAGTGATGACACTGGAAGCTCCATCTGAATATGAGGAAAAACTTTACTTTGAGGGTGACAGAGCACTGGAACAGGCTGCCCAGAGAGCTTGTGGGATCTCCTCTGGAGATATTTAGAGCCTACTTGGAAGGGATCCTGTGCAACCTGCTGCAGGTGAACCTCTGCAGCAGTGAGGTTGAACTAGATGATCTCCAGAGATCCCTTCCAACCCCAACCCTTCTGTGTTTCTCCCTTTGCCTGTATTTGCTCATGAATTTGGTCTGTTCAATAAAATTCAGGGAGCTGCAGTGGAGGTGCTATCAGCATGAGTCTGCCCTAGGAGGAGCTGTTCAATGTGGCTCTCTGGGCTCAGCAGTGGAAGGCTTGTGCTCTGTGAGATGCTGGTGAGGCCACAGGCAGTGTTGGCTGCAGCTGAGCACAGAGGACCTGGCAGCTGCCTTTGTCTCTGGAAAGGACGATGTGGATTTTCACAATATTCCTGTAAGATGGGTCTGCTGGATGAGCAGGGTTACCTCCAACCCCAGGACTGTAACAGGGAGGTGACTTTTCCATGGCTGTTAAGGCTGATCTCTTCAAGTTCAGGCTCTTCCATTTCAGCTGCCTTCAGTTCCTCTGAAAACACTACTTTCCATGTTTGATGGTTACCCATGCTGCCTCTGGATCTAAAATCAGCAACAATTTGCTCTTGCAAATAATTCCCTGGGGGCTGCTTCAGCGGCTTTGCAAGGGTGAGCTTGAGCACTGGCACACTACTTGTGTGAGTGCTGCAAACCTGGGACAGTCCATCCTGAGGCCTTTCAGAGCCTTCTCTCCACACTGCTCCTCTTTTTCTGTCAGCACTGGAACACAGAAGCTGTTACTGTAATTGGGAATGTGTGCGTGCAGCTGGGCTGTCAGCAAGCAGCAGATGTGGGCGAGTGGCTGAGGGAGCATGAATGAATGATGGAACAGAGGCAAATGCAACAAAAGCTGTGGGTGGAAAGAGAAGGCTTGGAGTCAGCTCACCCGCCACTTTAATATGCTCTTTACGATGAGGTATACAAGCAAGAAGAGGATGGAGGGGTCTTTACTCCCCCAGCTGCTGGAATCCAATGTGGTTTTGTTTTGGATGTACTTTTGCTCCTATGCTCCCTCTAGGAATGGGAAAAATGCCCCGGTTGCCAGTGTTCTTAAAAACGTACTTAAATTTCCTGAATAAATAAAACTGCAGCTTCTGTGGTGAGTGCAGGAGCCTTGCTTAACTTAATGCTCCATGGAAAGCTGCTAGATAAGGAGAGCTTGGCTGTATGAGACTGAGCAAGCAACTGACTATGGGATTTTCTGATATCCTAAAACCCAAAGTGTTTAGCAAATAGATTAGGTCAGTGAAGCAAAACAGACACACGGATGTTTCATTAGCCTGTTTAGTTTGATGCTATCTGAGACTTATTCATGGGGAGAAAAAGAAAGAGTGTTTCCCACCATCGAGCTGGTTTCTCTCTGGGCTGTGTTGTGGTTTGGCTGTAGCTGGCTTGCAGAAGTTTAAGGAAGAATAAAAAAGGAAACTTCTGTGCGGCTGCAGAAGGGTTGGCTGGCATGCCATGGGGAAAAAGCATGTCCTTTTTGGTCTTCTGGGAAGGAAACCAAGCAGAAGGGAGACGTAAGAAGTGTGTGGGTGGATATCAGCTTTTCTTCCTCAAGGCATATAGCAAGCTAAGATGGGAGGGAATCGAGGGAGGAGGGGGTGCTAGGCTCAGCTGTTCCTGCAGATGCAATAAGTGCTCGAGAGAGGCTGAGTAGGAGAGAAACAAACCTTATTGTGTGACTTCCTTTGAACTAGGGGACTCACACGCTTCCCTGTAGTGCATAACTTGTTCTAGCCCTATCTGATCTCATTTGCTTTGATTTTAGTTTATGTTAATTTGGTATTCTGTGCAAAATGGTGCGATATCTCAAATGACTTCTGTCAGCTGCCTGTTAAAACAGATATCTTGTGATCTTCACTGGGGGTTACTCTGTAACTGTAGAGTTAATAACCCTGTAATTGAACTAAACCAGTCTCATCCCTAGGGTAAAACAATTTCTTTTCACCCTGTTGTTGGTGTCACAGAACATGCACACATTCTTACACGTGCAATTCAAGTCATGTGCTTCCTCAGGAACACAAATTACAATATTTCCAATATTTTGTTGAAACATAAAGGGGCTGTTTAAATTAGCTTGGAGCAATGGAACTTGATATAATAATAGAGAATTTGTTAGGATTTTGCTTTGACTTCAGTTGGACAGTGATCAGAGAGGCTGTACAGGTTAAATTTCTGCTTTTCCTTCAGCAGTGTCATGAACACTCTTAATTATGAGCTTTTACAATCTTAACTCTTAATCTGGGTTATTTGGTGCAAGCCAGGCCTCTTGCATCCAAAGGCGAATTAGAGAGTAGTCACCCCATGAAATTAAGAATCTCGGGGTGATAATGACAATCAGGCCTTGAGAACTGACTGACAGTATTGTGATTGTGGACATGACATTTGGAGCAGTCAAGTCTCTCCTCTGAATTATTGGCTGATCTATGCTGCAAATGGGAAGCTGTTTTTCCTGACGTTTAAACATCAGAAATTTGTCACTGATTTTCAGCATTTATCTGGTTAACTCTCATCCTGAGCGGGGACCAATGACAGCTCAGTCACTGCTCTGGGAAAGGTAGACCTGGAGGGAATACCCCAGCACAAGTGATGGTTAAGCACCATTTTTCCAGCTGGAGTTAAGCTACTTGCCCCACTTGGGCGGAGGGAGGGAGCCTGCTTTGGATCCACAGAATTGTTTACCTTGTTTTGTGAAATAGTACTACATCTTACCTTCCCTTGCAAGGCAAAATTGTGTTTTACAGCACTGGGCTGTAGGAAGTAATTCTATTTCAAGCACCAGCAGAAGCGAAGCTTTCTCAAAGACTGTTTTGGGAACTCCGTGCTCTGGAGAGCTGATTTTGTTAGTATCCTGATCTCAGCTTAATTTTGCAAGCAGTTTGTGTTTTTACTCTGAAATGTCTCCAGTGTGCAGTTTTGTTTATCTTTCAAGGCATACAATTAGACACAAACCTGACATCTAATATGTAAAACTGGTAAAGGAAATAAGAATTGTGTTCAGATCACCAGTCAGAAATAGAATGCAAGATCTAGTCAATGACACTCGAGCAAAACAAACAAACAAACCCATAAAAATTGAGGAAATACATTTTGTGTGGTGGCAATTGAGTTCAGTGTTCAAGCTCACGTAGCAGGAAATATTAACAGAAATTATCCAGAAAATAAATAATCCCGCTTGAGAAGTGTTATAATGTATATTTTCCTGAGATTCCTTTTACAGTGTGCTCACACCTTCTAAAGTTCTATTTTAGGTGGGCAGGAGAAAATAAGAAATGATGTGACAATGCTCAAATGGCAATGAAATTATCTGACCAGAGGAATGCTGCCACCTCTTTCTTTCTCTTGTTTCTGGAATTACTGTAGGTGTCTGATACTGAGAAATAAAAATACTTAAGGCACTTTTCCCACAGGAGTTAGTGTGATTTTAGCCTCCTCTTAATAAACTAGAGTGAGTCAGGTATGGTATAAAGGCAACCTAAAACTCATTCAATGGATTAAGAAGAGAAGGATCCTCTGTAGAACTAGGCAGCATTTTCTCACCTGTTTTGGTCTCATCACTTTTTGGTCGCTTTTGCTTGCCAGAGCACTTGTATTTCTGTTGGGCCTGATCCACGAAGTGAGATCAAAACTCTTGAACAGGAAGGCAGGGGAAATTGTGCAAGATAAAGTATGCACTGTGGTTTGTGGATTGCCCTGTAGTACCTATGTGCCATTAATATCAATTCCAAAGTTTTTAGTGTGTTAGGGCTTGAAAAAGTGTGATTTTTTTTTTTTTGTTTGTTTTTAGAATTTTTTTCTTTTTCTTTTTAGTAAAGAAGCTTGCTTGGCTCCAAAGGTAATTGATCAGTAGAGACAGCACCAGAAACTTCAATTGTTGCTTGCTGTGGTTATAGATTCACTGAATCCCCCCTAAAATAGAAGACTAATGTAAGTTCTTGACTGTATTGTCTGTGATGGAGTTCTTAACTTAAATGAAGGCTTACTTCTTGCAGTAATGGTGCAATGTACCCCTTGCCTAATCTTTTCCCACTCTCCATCTTCTTTGTGTCTCTCCATACTTCCTTGTGTGCTGTCAGCCAGAACTATGACTTGGGAGAATGGCAGCCAGTGTGGGTTCTGTTTGGTGGCTGGCAGCTGCTGGCATTTGCTTGTCTAGGATTTGATGTCTAAGTTTTTGTCTAGATTTTGATATCTAGTCAGATATCAGATTTGGGTGGAAAAGGGCATGTAAACCTACTAACATGGTAAATTGAGAGAGATGAGGTTACTTGCCATAACTGTATGTTCAGTTACTTACCTTGTGGTCCCTGACTCTTGTCTTCTGAGTGTAACTGAAATCTAGGCTGTAGGGCCCTGTATTTTACATCTGTGGGATTCTCATCTCCAGGCTGAGGCCATGTGGGTGCTCCTGCAGTGCAATAAACTGCAATGGCATGTGCCAGCCCACACCTTGCAGGTAGAAGTGCTTATGGTAACCTCAAAATCTACAACAACGTTTAACGAGTCTGCTTTGTGATGTCCGCTTAAGTTTCGGGTTTTTTCTTTATCTATAAATATCTTTGTATGAAAAGACTTCTGGTAGCAAGATAAAGTGCTATTGCAAGCACCAGAGAAGGTGACTGAATTACCCAAACCCATGCTAGGAAAAAGTCCCTCAGATAAGTGTTAGACCTGTATGTCTTGCCTTGAAATGCACTGGATCCACAGTTACTTCCTGAAGAGTTGCTGTAACCCAACCAAACTTCATATGCTAGTGAAATATTTTGGCCTGTGTTCTGCCAGGACTGAAACCACAGGTTCTTAATGAGGTATTTTAACATTAAAATCAATGAACTCTATTGCTGACTGATTAAAAATGCTGATTTTTTTTTTTTTTTTAAACCAGACTAGGTGCATTCTCTGTATAGATAGTAGCAGTAAGCTTTTTCTGGTGAGTGTTTTAGTACTATATGTCACTTGCATCTGCAAAAAATTGCAGCTCATGTGTGTATTTTTTACAGTGTTGGGCAGCCTCAATGGATTCTTCACTTCTGCTGGTGAAGAGTGAATCACCTTTGCAGAAGTGAGCTGAGACCTGGGTACTTTATTCCTGGTTTTTTTGTTTTGTTTTTTTTTTTCTGTAAGAAGAGGCTGATCCAAGCCTTTAAAATTACTGTTGAGAGCTGAGAGTGATGTTGGTATATGTCTTCTGATTTCTTGTACTAGGAGTCTGGCATAAACTGACTGCTGCTTCCCTGGGACCAATTTCTGCCTCCATTAAACTTTTCCCTGCTCTCTTGATGCAGTTCTTAATTTCAGCTACTGCATCCCAGTGTGTCTAAAGTGGCTGAGTATGTCCCTCCACCTTGCTTGTTGATGGCTTGTCTTGGGGCCTATTTCTGGAGTGACTCACTTCAGCATTGCTGAATTATGACTCCGAAGTTTGTCAGGAAGAAAGTTGGTTACAGTAGATGAAGGGGATGAGCAGTCAGTCTACATGGTTCTGCCTCCTCTTTGTTATTCACACCCCCTCGAGCACTGTCAGGACAACTCTTGTCATTTTGCTCCTGCTCTTATCATAGAAGATGTTTTCTATGAAGACTGAAATGTATCTTCTGCACCATTTACATTCCTGCAGGATTAGAGCTTCTGTAGTAAAATGAAGGTAGGACTTGATATTTATTCTCACTCTGCTGCATGTTACACTGGTGTTGAAATACTGTATTTTTTCATAGGGTGAACATCCAGCAAGGCCATGCCACCCCCTCATGGATGACAGGCTACATCCAAATGGTGAGTTACCTCAGCAAGAAGTGGACAATCTTTGAGCGCTTCTGACTCACTGAAACCTCTCCTGTAATGAGGCTCCTGGCAGATCAAGTTGCTGATAACTGCAGTCACTATGGCTCTCTCTGCATTGTTCCCTTTCTCTTGGGTGTCACTGTGTTAAAAGTATTTATTTTTCAATGAATTATTGGTTCAAGTTTATTGGAATACATATTGCCAGCTGGAAGCATGGAGTGTTGTTATTGCTGATGGGTTGGCCACTGGATCCCCTAGCTTACAATGAAATGAATATTTTAGCTATTTTAGGTAATGTTTCAGAGCACCCACAACAGGGATCTTGCCTCAGTTAGGCTCTCAGGCTCCTGTGATTTACTTAATCGTTCATGCACTACCTAACAGGCACTTGCCAGTGTTCCCTGTTAGTGAGGCATAGTTGGTTAGCAAAACTTCAGGACTTCCTTTGTGTCAGAATGTCTTTTTAGAAACGTGTCTGAAGTTCAGTGGCACATCTTGAGGAGGTGTATGGATATCCTGCAGCAGAAAACAGACCATGAAGACTGAGTATGAGAGGGGTGGGGAACAGACGCTTTTATTTTTGTAGAAGTGTAATGATTTTACTTGTAGCTTGAACATCATTAACTACACTGAAATGAAGAAATTCCCTTTGGAGAAAGAGAAAAAAAAAACCAAACCATCCATCCCTTCCTTTCTCCTCTGGGGCCTTGGCGGGCTGCCTCAAAGTATGGGTGGGTGGGAATTCTGTGTGTGTAAACAAAACCCAAATGAACAACAGACCTGTTTTCAACTTGTTGCTTAGCCATTGTGGAATTTAATACCATAGAAATTGCATTGTTATGGATTACACACAATTTTTCAGGAAGATTTTGTAGGCTGGCAACAGTTGATCTGGGTTTTGGTTGGGAGTGTATTTTGTTTGGTTTTTTCTGGTGTTCTACATTATAATATCAAGAGTCAGAGGAGTCTAGAGTGATAAACCAAGCAAATCTGTGGTGTGGCAGAAGTACTTCTTCATTAAAGCAACGCTGCATGTGTTCCCTGTTGCTATCTTACATCCCTTTGAGACTGCTCTGCACTCTGAAGTAGAGCTGTACTTTTGCAACAGGGCAGATGTAGCTGCCCCAGCTGCAGGAGCTGAAAATACTCTTTGCTTTTTGTAAAACAGGGCTGCCCAAACCTGTAACGCTGGTGCTGCCGTACTTGGGACGTCCAGAGCAGGGCTTGGATGAAGCACCAAAAGCAGAGAACAAGAGTTGCTTTGTCATGGGTAATCCTAAACTATCCTGGGGTGGAAACGGTGCAGTATCACATTAGAGATGCAAATGCATCCATGCACATGGAGTGCACTTTTATTTCCTGAGGGGAGCTACCCTCAGGCTTCTACTTTGTGTGTTTGGCACTGTTGCTGTATTGTTGCACTCTATTTTTCCCTAGGAAAAACCATACTGTTTCCTTGATGTGTCTGTGTTTTATTTTTGCAAATTCCCAGTTTTGTAGTTTCTTACCACTGACTACAACTCCCTGCGTTGCCCAGGTGTCCTCTCACTGGAGCACAGGAGCCACAGCCTCTCCCTTGGCAGCACAGAGAGCACCTGGATCCCACCTGAAAGTTTGGGAGGACTGACCCCCTCCCAGGAAAGGTCCCTTCATCTCTTCTGCTACAGAAACAAGCAACAAATGGCAGAAAGGACAGCAGGTACTAACATGAAGAACCTTTTCATTTTTCGTATTCTCTTTTCCATCTATATGTCAGCTCCTCAGGAATGCTTGCCAGGCATACACTGACTAGCTAGGTTTGTAAGAATGTAAATATTTCTGAGGAGAGAAAGAAGAACCTCTTAAGGGGAATATAACAGCTTATATTCATTTGGATTTCCAAATAATTCTCCCCACTCCCATTTTTGTGTAGGCAGGTAAGTCTTAAAACATCCCAGCTTCTCTCTTGTAAAGCCTGACAGTCTCATGCCCCTCAGTTCACAGACACTGACTCCATTTCCAGCTCTGGAATGCATTACACATTTCAGGGCTTTTGCTGTGGTTCAAATAGCTTTGGAGGGTACACAAAGCTATGTTGCCACACTAATACAGCAGTCACCGAATATTTATGACTTCATAGCAATATATCTGCAGTATTTGCTGGGAGTGTTTCTAACAGAAATGCAGGTTTTCCCTAGAGAACAAATAATTTCCTGAAAATGTTTAATCAACCCATTTAAAACAGAAAATAGATTTTTAATTAGTCTAAATCTATATGCTTTCAAGATTCTGTCATTATTTTAAAACCCCAAAATTGGCTTTTTGGCTTATTTTTATTCCTAATAGTTCACTTGGCACAATAATTTATTGGGATTGGAAAAATAGTATGAGCCTTGAGGGCTTGAACTTCAAATCCATTCCCCTCTTCCAAATTTGGGTGTCACTTTAACATGTAGTTAAGCAGCAAAATGTATTTAGATTAAGGAGGTTTCTTTTCCTTGTTTTTGTGCATGAAACAGAGCAAATCATCTTGCACACTCTTGTATCATCACATGCTCACTTAAATTTTGTGGAATAACACTCTGGGAATGCAGACCATTATACCCATTAACCATATTTATTTCTTTACTGTTGCTGTGTTAATGCAGTAGAAAGTAATTTAGTTTTGTTCTGGATATAAGTCACCTTAGTCAACTTACTAAGCAAAACACAATTTCCTTGTAAACCAAATTCTTGTAATCACTTTAATGCATTAGTAGATAATTAGTACTGATTTACACAGTTGGGCTTAAGAAATTAGCTTTAATGTGAGTACAGTTATTTAAACTGGTGATGAAATACAATTATTCCTAGGAAAGAAAAATTTTTACACAAAGTTAATAAAAAAAAGTTTTAACAAAAAGTAAAAGCTAAGTTTTATTTACTTTCACTTTGTAATCTTCATAACCTTTTACAATCTTCCTCTTTTGTGCATAAAAGCTACTTTTAAACAACTTATCAAGCACAATGGAAAACTGAAATGACTTGAAAAATTATTAACCAAAGCATGCAATACCTCTTTATATAAATTGTCAGCTGTCATCTTGGAAAAAGAAAAAGAAAAAGCAAAGAAAAGGTTTAAAATTCAGTGCTGACTTAACAAGAAATCTTATTAATTTGCTTTAGTGATACTGGTCTTCTTCCAGAGTTGGCCCAGGTGAGAGATTCCAAGACACTGGAAGTGCAGCAATGATCCCACAAGGGTGTTGCAGCAGGATGGGCTGGAGCCTGAGGCTGTCAGGGCACATCTGGAACATGTGTGGGATGCCAAGCAGAGGAAACTGATGTGCAGCTGGCTGAAGAGTCTCTCACTGTAGGTAACGATAAAAAATGCCTGTTATTCAATACACTGGTCAGGTTTGTTTAGAATAAGATCAAACTGGATTTGTTGAAATGAGTATGAGAGAACCAAAACCATTCTATTCCTTCAGGTCCATCAGCTGGGTATCAATTACCTTACCTCCTCTCACCTCATGTAAGGAAAATGTGATTCTTAGCTAAGTTAGCTAAGAACTTTGCATTGGAGTTGAAGACTCGACTGTCTGGGGAGTCAAAACATGAGCAATAGAAAGGTAAGTCTTTAGTGTTTATTTGCAATGTTTTGTAACAGTCAAACACTCAAAAATCTCCCTGAAATTAGTCTTAAAAAACCCAGTGGTTTCTTTGAACTAATCTGAAGAGAGAAAAGAGCAAGAAAACTATGAAGAGGCCATACTTTGCAGAAGAGGAGAATCTTGGAGGGTGCTGTGGATAATTCACAAACAGAATTTATTGAATGTTCTGGATAAATTGTATTTGCAAGTTCTCCCACTTCTAATTTACCTTCTCTCTCCCACATAATGGTTTTCTAAAAGTGACAGAAATCACCTATTCTGGTCCCAGGGGTAATTCCCCCTCTCCCCGTGCATGATTCATCTCACTTTAGCAATCTGGAATTTACTAGCATCTCTGATATTACCCAGCTTTTTGTAATAGTTTTCTCCAGCCTCAGAGCTTTTAAAATTCAAAGCTTTTTTACTCATTAAGTGTAGGTGACTTCATCTCCACTCAAGGAAACAGCTCCGTTAGGAATGCCCATGTAGGAGTTAAGCTGCCTCTTGAAGAAGGAGCACTAATTTTTCATTTTCAGCTCATGTCATAAGACTTTTTTTTGTTCTTATGAGAACTTTTGAAGGGGGTGCCTGAACAAGTGATTCAGAGGCTAAGCAGCAGCAGAGGAGGTACCTAGTGTTCTATGGTGTGGACACTGCACTCCAGTGTGCAGGTGAGCAGCTGGCTCCAGAAATGAGACATGGCCACACAAGTTCTTGCAAGAAGCAACTTCTCTCTCCTTTACATGAGAGTAGGGTGGCAGAAGAGACCCGGCTGACGATAATCCATTTTCAATGCCATAATAATAATGCTACAACAGTAGCACACTGCACTCCCCTCACTTGGAAAAGTTGGAGAGGCAAATTGAATCAAAGTAACTTAGCTAACAAAGCCTTTGAAATTACAGTTGTCTTCAGGAATAAATTGCATCAATTTGCTACAGTGAACAAGTATTACTTCATAATATTAATAATATTACATCCTAATAGCAAAAATATTACTACTATAACACTATAAGCCTCACTGCTTGCTAATCTGCCCCGCACTGAACAAGAATAGGTTGTTAGCTGATAAAAAAGAAGTTCTAGTACAAATCAGACTAATGATAACGGTTTATCTTTTGAAAGCAGAGCCTCTGAGCTGCACTTCCATCCTCCTGTTACACAACTGCACTCTGATGGAAAGTACTTCCACAAGTGTTTGTTTCCGTGACAAACAACATGTCTGTGTGTGTGTGTGCATTCGTACACCTGCTCTTACCTCGGGTAATTAGGCATCTGTTCCTTGTCTGTTGGGCTCCTAGTTGTAGACTAAAAAGAAAAAGATGCTATCAATAATCATTTAAATCAATAAGTTAAGCTTGCACTGAGAATCTTTCAAAGTTGAATAATTCAGAAAACACATTTCTACAATGAGTCACTTTTTATGTGCTTTACTTCAAATATGAAGACAACACATGTCCCTGGGAGCAGGGGAGCAAGAGACATTCACAGAAATAAGCAGTTGTTGTGTGGGAGAATAACATGAGGTGGATTTTGTACAAATCTTACTCCCAACAGCAAGGCTGGTCTCTCTTGGTGGCAATTAGGAGAGGTACGTGGATATTCATTGTCTTGATGAACTCCTGTCAGCAGTGGGACTGTGAGCTTGCCTCATGAACACCTGACTTGGTGACAAAAAGGCAGGAAACTGATTTTTGTTATTTTCTAGATTTAAACTTTAAGCATCATGTGAGGCTAAGAAATTGGGAATAAGCCAGGCTAAAGATGTTCCTTCACAAGTCCAATGGACACTGCTATAATACCAGAAAGTATTTTCAAGACTAGAAGTCCTGACTGAAATACTGTTGAAGTCATGAAGAAAAAAGCAGCTTTTCTATGACTTCCTCACTGTTCAAACTTACAAAAGCTTGTATGTGCCTCAGGATCCCATGGTATTTCAACTTTGCTGACTGGGTTGACTAAAGAAGTTTTAGTGCCTGTGGATCGAAATGCCAAAATCAGGGTCTGTCTTTGCTCATCTTCCTATTGCCCTAGCAGAGACAACAGAAATTGGTGGTTGTGCTCAGAAATAAGAGGTATTTTTTTAGTTTTCAGGGAATTCTACTTAGACACAACCTGCAAACTAGAGAGGCATCAACTGATGAATAAGCAATCTGTTAGCAACTTGGACTGAAAACAAGGCACTGATGAGGGCTGAGGAATGCAGCCAGACATTTTGGATAGCAAATGTAATCAATAACCTGCCAGTTTGTAGAATGTGCATAGTGCTCTTCTGAGTGTTTTTTGGATCAAGATGGGAAAGACATTTGGTCTTTGGCAGCAAGTTGGGCATCTACAGATTTGGAAATCAAAATCTGGAAGAAGAAATTCTGTGGAGGATGCCTTTACTGCCGTGGATGACCTGGCTACTTACAGGAACAGGTCAGTATTAAACAGTCTACAGCAACAGCTAGCAAAGCTGCACTTCTTGGATAGGAAGGCCACTTCCAGTGTCGGTACCTACTGATTCTAACAGCTAAGAAATAACTGCTTTCAGTTAAGTAGCCTGTGGAAAAAGCTTCGACCTTTCCACAGCAGGCCACTTACCCTGCCAGTCTTGCCAGGGAGGCCAAGACTGAACAGATGCCAAGACTGAATTGCTCATTTGTACCTTGGGTGTATTTGTCATTGGAGAACTACTAAAACATCTAACATTTTTCCAAGACCTACCTTCAACCATTACCAAAGTTGCTGGCATTGAAATAATAATAGTTGTAGTAACACCAGCACCAATAATAATAAATCAAGCTTAACGTTTGCTTAACGCAGTGTTTGTCTCCTGAAGTCCAGCTGAGTTATAGGTTGTCCTCTGCGGCCTCTGTCTAGCTCATCACCTAGCAATGATGCAGGGACACCTACTACTCAGTTCTTGCTGCAATGCCAAGCCTGGAGAACAGAGCATCAGTCATTCCCAGTTTTGATGAGGAACCTGGCACTTTCCTCTGCGTCCCTAATGAACAAGTTCAAGGTTCTACAGAGATTAGCTATGAGGGGATAGCTAACTACAAACAACTCAAACCTTCTTCTGTAGTTTCTGCAATCTCAGGCATATTTTTAGATGCTGGATGACTAAAGCTGTGGGATGTGACACACAAGGTGCCATAATGTAACTGCAATAGTAGGCAGATTTTGAAATTCCGTGTTCAGAAATGGCTAAATGAGATTCACATAGGTATTTCAAATGCCCGGTGATGTAGATGGGCATCACACAGCTTTTAAAATATTCCCATGTGCTAAGGGAAGTAAAGACGTGGGATGCACGTGAAAGCTGTGTTGTTTTTTAAGACTTAAAAGGAATCTTGTCTAATAGTCCTTGCCTAAATATTGTCTCAGCTGCTGCCATTTGCTCTATTAGTGGACATGCACAAACCCGAGACTCTCAAGCCTTACCTTATGCTTAAGGAGCCGTGCTCATAGATAAAGTTTCCCATGGGCAATAAGCTACTTCTAGTTCAGTACTTTGGTGGTGTACCCTGAAAAATCTGGGCTACTCAGATTTAAAAGTGGAGTTTTTCTCCACAGACCTTTTATGTATTTCCCTGAAATTTTATTTCAGGTATTTGTTTTTGTTGGTTTTGGTCTGTGGGCTAACATATTGAAAAAAAAAATACTATCAATGTCTACAGGTCAGACGATATGTGTATTATGTAATATTGAGCTAAACTATTGTCTATGCCTGTACTTTCTACAGATTAACATTTACATGCCTAGGCCTTATTTAATTGTTCTTAAAAAAGGGTTTTGTAGATGTTTCACTCCAAGAGTGGCAGAACCTTTTGCTTTGCAGTTGAATTTTTTTTTTAGGGTATTATTCAGTCCTATACTAAACTGTTACAAAATGAGACATGAACTTTGAGATAGCATCAAATGTTATAATGGAAGACTGAAATGAGTGCCACTCTCATTAATAACGTCATTACAGCAGAAGCAAGATCAAACTTATCAAGAAACTGAAAATTTTGTTCAATACTAATTTGTAGGAGATATTTTCCTTTCTCATTAAAATAAAATCAAATTGCTTTTCTAACAGACTTCAGCTGTGATCTCTTTAAATCCTCAATCAAGACTTCAAAAACGGCCTATGAAAAAGACTATCCAAATCCTGGTTTCAAACATGGAGTCTAGAGAGGGAGGCCCATGTTTTTAAAGATACAGCAGGGAGAGCCTGTATATACATGTAAAAACTAGAATTCTTTGAACATGTCTGAGGACTGCTGACACAGCAGTATCACTGCTGATACTACTTTACGAAATGGCATGTGAAACTAAATGTCTCTCAAATGAATGCTCTCTGTTCTGCCTTCCTTAGGAACCATGAAGGAGAAAAGAAAGTGATTGTCATTTTTGTTTCAGGCAATTTGTATATGTCTGGACATAGATATTGGCCTTCTGAGATCCTTGTTTACTCTTGCCATCGATGTGCCTCCAGTTCAAGAGGAAATCCTTATTTTCAAGCACTGAAATATTTGATTTCTGTTGTTGGACACAGACCATAATGATTCTTCCCACTGTATTTCTGCAGTGCAAAGCTGCTGATTTATATGCATCACAGGATATACGAGAGTGTAACAGAGGGCAGAGAGGTTAGGATCAGAAGGGAATATAGTGATCATTATCCAGTAACTCAGATAATTTCACAAAATTAACAATTCTAGTGTTGATACTATATTTCTGCTGGTATGATTCAATAAATGAACCCTGGAGAGGGAGGACAGCTACAGAGGCAGGACTGCTGCTGTGGCCTTAAAATGAAACCCTACAGACAAATACTTTCCAAGAATCACCCTCATGTTATAATGAACTGCAGTGATCCCAAGCCCTCAGGTTCTGAGCACCTTGTGAAGACTTTTGCTCGGGACACTGCACCCCTACCAGCCACAGAGGATATTAAACTGAAATACCTGGACCGCAAAGCTGCCACTGGGCCAGCAAGAATTTCCCTTAATTAATTACAGTATCTCACAAGTTCACATAAATACAACACTGTCTAAGAGAATAATAAAAGCAGTACTGTGCATTATTTTTCTCTCTTGCAGTAAGGAAATAACATGTTTAGGTGACAATTTCAAACAGAGATATACAAATGGAGCTAAGTCCAATCTGAAAAAGAAACACTGATTTCCCTTTCAGCATATGTACTGAAGTTTACAGAAATCACAGGCCTAAAACCAATACCATCTAATACATTCTTTTTGTAACAATGAGAGAAAATCATTTGCAGGAAAAGCAGATGTCTTACTACTAGTGTAGATGCCATTCAATCATAGAATATTCTGATTCTTTGAGTTGGAAGGCACCCGCAAGGATCATAGAGTCCAGCTCCTAGCCCTGAATGGGACAACCCCAAAAATCTCATTTTTCTTCCCCCAAAAGGGAAAAAAGCATCTTAAATCACCAATGGTACAGTTTTAAATAATGACCAAAATACTCCAAAAAACTCCTGTAGCAGTAGAAAGTTCATCAAGAATTTGCAAATTGATGGCTGATTTAAAAATAAAATATTGAAGTCATCAAGCAAATTGTTCTAAAGAAGCCATCTACCCAAATTCTGATGATGCAGTAGGAAATAGGCTACAGAAAAGCTGAGCCACAGAGACTTGGTAAATTTTCTGCCCCATTAACTCTCAGTGATTTCATCTTTGGGATGAAATCTTGATACTGCTGAAAGCCTGATTATGCTAAAATAAATGTGGTCAGATACAGAAAATGTTCATTACAAATTCGGTGCCCGATCCAAAAGGGTTTGGATCAGACTTCTGCACTATACTTGAAGTTCAAGAGTCCTAAAAGGCAGAAAAAGTGCAACTTACCATTCAGGTTTTCATTTTCTTGTCTGTTTCTGATAGCGGTGTCTCTAAGGTGATGCACTTTTTCCTTAAAGTAAGAAAACAAGCATAAAACCAGCAGCAGAGATCAGTAATGGAAGCTTACTGTAAAAATAATAAGTCACTATAAAAAGCTAGATTCTTTAGCATTCTGAACACCAAGCATCTCTCTCCTGGAAAATAATTTTATAAGACTGAAAAATGTTTATGATGCTAATTTTAGCATTTTTACCTAAGAGTCTTGTGGAGTTATTCCCACCAGCAGTAAGTTACAATGATTCTGGCATTAGATGACAGAGGCTTGAGTGTTCTTTTTTGTTTGTTTGGGGTTTTTTGTTTTGGGGTTGTTTTTTTTTTTTGGATAAGCGATTTTTCCTCAAAAATCCAAGTGAAGGACAAACAACTGCAGTGACAGCATGAAGTCAGTTCATCATGTTTATAGAGGAGTAAGAAGAAAAGACTTTTCTATGGAACAAAACCAAAGAAAAGTCACACATGCAATGCAGGGTATAAACCACCACTACAAAGTAGCTTTTTCCCTGAAGCACTGAAAACAGGCCAAGTAAATCTTCCTTGAAATACAGGCATCTTAAAGTTCACCAAGAAAAAAAAAAAGAATTATAACTTGGTGCTGCCATCATGGCACTGATTAGATACCATCTTCCTCCACAAGAAATGCCCCTGACTGAGAGAGCAATTTCAGTAATTCATCTGCATGCTTGGCTGCAGATGGGTTTGGAAGGGGGCATCCCTCACATTCCCAGTGCTGTGCTGCTGGTGCCCAGCTTGGGAAAGGGGCTCCCAAACTGTTCCAGGCCCTTGCATTTTTGCTGTTAAACGTTCCACTGTGATGACAAAGCTCAGACTCTCAAGTAGAAGCACACACAAAGAGCATTCTCCTTGCTGGCAGCATCTGACAGCTCTCCCACTCTGAAAAGCAGTAAATTAGCTTTGCTTTTCCTCTTTCTACCAAATGACCTAAAGGACAACAAGAAATTATTTTTGTTAATGCATGACCTCATATAAAATGAGGGCATAACCTCTACCTCCATGTGTCTTTTTAGAAGTAATTAACAAACCTCCTCTCCATGGCTTGCAGCTTTGATGCAGTTCTTTCAGTGACTCAGTGTGTGGGCTTTTGTAAATCCTGTTTTTGTGCACCTCAATTTACTCCATACATTGAATACAAAGGAGCTGTAGAGCACTGCCAACAGTTGTGGATTTCACTAAGTATATTCAGCACTTTCAGACAGGCATAAAGCCTGATGTAAGTTAATACATACTAAATGAATGTAATAAATCTAAGTTCGATATAGTCATGTTTCTGTTAGCTGACACTGCTCAATAGCACATTTGGTTTGTTTGGTGACATAAGGTTTCATGAAAGATGCACATCAACAAACAATTTAAAACACAAGTCTTAGGAGACCAACAAATTTAACTCTGGATTTTAACCAAATTCAGAAAACCTCTCAAGTAATCAAACAACAGTGGAAATGGGTTTCTAGAAGATTCAGAACCATAAGCAGCAAGCTCCCTGGGAGCTGATTGGCATGTAAATCATGATTATTACTTTCGACCTCATGTGCAGGAGCCAAAACACAAGATCTTTTTTTTAGAACTTCTGATCAAGATTCTTATCAAGGAACAAATTTCAAACTTATACCTGTTGAGTGGACGGTAGTCTCTGCTTTTTGTTCTGCCACTCTTTAAATCTGTCAAGGGCTTCATCCACAGAAATTGCCCCCTTTTTCACCTGTTCCTGCAAGTGGATGAGTTCTTCCTGCTCAGGAGGGATGTTGTGTACCACAGTGCTGTAAGTTACTGTCTCAGTGTGGCCTCTGTGTGCTGCTACAACAAAATGTACAAAGTGAGAACTGCAACAAATCAATGAGGATTCTACCATTACTCTTTGGCAGCAGAGCAGCATACCAAACATTTTGTTCATTACTATTGCCCTGGTCCACGGATTCTTCATTAGTGTTGCTTCACAAAAGAATTTCCTTCTAGCACTTCCATTACAGTACTGACATTTTAAAGGAAATGGTTGCTAAATAAAATATCCATATGCCTTTTTATCCCTTTCTTCTTCAATATCCTTCATTACACATCTCAAAAGTTGTGGATGAAATTTGGTAAGGAAGCATTTTGAAATTTCATAAGATTTCCTTCCTCCAAACTGCAGCTACATGAAAACCCTGCAGCCCAGTGTTCCTGGAGAATATGATACAGGTGCACAACTGAAGGGATATGTGCATTATCAGATTCACAGCTCGGTCCAGGGAAGTGCAGCACTGCTTCTCTCCAGGATACTGATACTGGAGTGGCTGATCCAGAACACATGAGCAGCCATGAAACGGGGGTCTCTGAGCCCTCCACGAGGCTGTTGCACCTGTTTCACTGCATGGGGAATGTGGCCAGGATAAAAGTTTAAACCATCAAAATTATTTGGGTCAGTTTTTCTGTTACCACTATCTTCACTTCAAGCAAGGAATGATTGTTCAAAGGGAAATACACTAAGGAAAGGAATAAACAGCTACTGCAGCTTCTCCCAGTACTCTCAGCACAGAGTGAGCATGAATCTCTATTCTTTTGCTTCTCAGCTAATTAGTTCTATTTTGACGGATTAATGACCTTTCATTTGACAGGATTATTTGCACATCAGACCAGGTTAGGTAAAACTGCATTGTTCGTATCAGCAAAAGGGGTGTGAGTATATTTCCTTAGACCCATAAAACCATGTAGTCACTCCATCATAGAAGGCCACTAGGTTGGTTTGTAGAGCTGTGCTACCAGTATTCCACAACAGTAAGATCTAGAACGTCCTGTATTCTGTTCCCAAGTGGTTTAGCATTCATGGAAAGCAATGTCAGCAGCAGTGGAGACTGCAGCTCCCCAGTGCAGTAATAAATCAGTGATTACATGCTGCTCTGTATGCTTCAATCCTTACCTGCTACTTGATAACTGAAGCAGGAGGAAATGTCTTCACTCAGTGTTCATTCATTTTGTACATAATATTGTTAATTATTTTAGGGTACCGTTAATGGAATTTATAGTAGCAACATTGTAATGTGCTATAACTCAAATAACAACTGGACTACCACAAGTAATTAATTTTACATGGATCTTGGGGTACCCAGGAGGAAACAGTTGCTCCCCCCACTGCTGTCTTTTCCATGGCTGGAATTACTGCACAGCTGAGCCCTCCTGTCCTTCCTTGTCTTGGCTTTAATCACAATGATGGAAGGAAACAGAAAAATGTAAAGTAACTCTGACTCTACTAATCTTTCCTACAAGACTATAACTTTTAGTCTTCTTTCTTTAATCTGATCTTTTAATGCTGCAATACCATTAAGGATATAAATCGTAGGTGGCAAAACAGATGCTAAATCACCCAAAATCAAGTCACAGCAAAACTACTAGTTCTACTGAAAAATAACAAGGCAGTTAAAGAGGTAAATTAAATTCTGTACCGGGATTCCTGGTCTCGCAGTATGTCCTGCTGTTGTCACTAGTCACTCGAGTGGCCTTTTGCTGAAACACTGCAACAAAATTAAGAACATAAGGAAGTTGAAAAATGGCAATAAAACCCATCACATACTCTGAACAAAGGAAGGAGATTCATAAAAGCTGGCTGGAATAAATTTTTTGTTCTAGTCTAGGAGTATTTTTCAACCCACTTGTCAGTCTAATGTTAATTACTTGAAAAATTGTTCTGTTGCACAGAATGGCAGGATTACTGATGTTAGAGAAACCATTACAAGAAGCTTTGAAGAAAATAAAATGGACTTATCACACTAGCATATTACTTGTTCAGAAGAAACAGCAAGATTTCAGAGCTCTCCACATGGTACAGATGCTGCAGCCTATTTCTCACTTTATGGGGAAAGCTAAGGCAGAAAAAAACCCCAATAGTATCAGGTAGCATAGTGACACTGCTAAAGAAAGTGTGTGTGTATATTTGTGTCTACTTCATTCAAGCACTAGAAACAGCAAAGCACAACCCCTCTGTTAGAGTAGCCCATCATTCCCACTGCTGTGAAGTGCCCAGAGTACAGCCAGCCCAGATACACTCTGAAATGCTGCAGTCAAACTTTTGCTGGCAGCATATGTGAAACCCAGAAGGTGGGAATTGCTCAGTTTCTGACTTAGCCTGTGTGGCAGTAGCTTTCTCTCAAGTCTCAGTTCCGATTTTCGCTAAACAAACTGACAATCTAGAATCTAGAACAATTCCTGCCAATTAAGTAATCCTCTGTCATCATTGCAATGCAGCAAATGTGCCAGTTCAATGGAGCAAATATTTTCCTGGGGACCAAGGCCCAGGCCAAGGGAGCTCTGCTCCAGCAGCAGAGCAGGCACGCTCTGCGTTGTAGCCTGGAGTCCTGGCTCCTTGCTCCTGCTGACCCAGGAAACCCAGTGGAGTTTGCACCTTGTCTGCCCGCTCAGACCACCCTGCCCTCTTCTCTCAGGGGAACTTGTAAAATGGATGATCAAGACCACTGTGACACCTAAACCCAGCACATGCCACATGCAGAGGTGAGGAAGGAGTGATTCCTACGCTGCAGAATAAAGTTTTTATGCTAACTCCTGAGTAGGCTTGGATGGAAGGTGATGCTGAATGAAAACAGCTGGGGACTTGATATTCCTGAAAACGTTCTCGGGTGAAATGGAGAGAGAAAAAGAACTATACAGGCAGCACAAGCTGCTGATGTTATGTCCGTAGTTCAGCCAAACACTGATAGATTTTAACTTTTTAAATACTTTTCTCTGTAATTATCAAAGAATCCTACTAAGTATGGTTGCAGTGTTTTCTTCTCTACTTGAAATAGTATTCTCCTTTTAAAGATGAAATTAAAGTAATGAGAGCACAGAGGTAATGCAGGCAGCCTGAATTTTACTGCATAAGGAAGAGAAGGGACATAGTCAACAATGTGCCTGATTGGAAAGCACTTTAATTGATAGGCTTTGAAATTTCTGCTGAGTTTTGCAGGGCTGGAGTAATCAGAAATGGAATTACTCTTCCAGTGAAAAGTAAAATTGTTAAAACCACTTTATGTGCTGCATCTTGCTGAAATGATTTTCGTTGGCAGCAAGTATTCAGTGTGGGTGAGGTCAGTGAAAACAAATGGCTGTTTCTGGAATGCCTGGAAAGGCAGGCACACTCCACTGTACAACTGCCATAGGTTTAGGGAGAACTCTGGCAATTCACCCTTTCATTCCCACATTCCAATTACTTATGAACTACTTGAATATAGCAGTGAAATAAAACAAACAGGTAATCTTGCACAGGGATATACTCAAATTTTTTTTTTTTTAATGGAAGATAAAGTAAATATTCCTTCAGTAAAGCAATATTAATATAGCAATTTTTTAAAGTGTCAGAATGCCACAATCCTTCAAGTAAAGATATATATTTTTTTTATTTTCTGGGCCTCTCTGCCACAGATAATCTGATTAAAATATTGCAATACTTCTATTATACTTACTGTGCACCCTTCAATAACACCTGTATGATCAGAAAGAGTCCTTTTGGATTTTTAATCTTGTTGGGCCTGGCTAAAGTACCCATAGATGCTTGTAGGTCAAAATCTGCGTATTAAATGTCCTGACCCTATACATGCCATGTAATTTTTGTCTACAACATACTTCTTTTGCAGTTTCTCAAAATTAAAGGACGTGGAGAGAAATAATAAGTAATTCCACTTCATTCCCCCTCCTCTCTTCAGCTGCTACAAGATACAGATGAAGTTCTTTGCAAGCCCTAAATACATTTTTATGTCTCAGGCAGTAAGATCTCTCTTTAGGAATGTAATGTAACCTCAATATTCTTCCAGCAAAGCAAACTCAGAGAAAATGAAACTACCGCAATATTTTCTAGTAGGACATGAAACCAGAAAACAACATTTAAAAAGTGTGACAGAACTGGGAAAATCCCTAGTGTAAGTCTTGGAAAGAGTGGGATCCAAGGAACTCTGAATTGCCTGTTTTATCTCAAACTAACTAGAAATGTTGTACCAGGCTGTGTGCACATGCAGGTAAATAATGCTATGAGGCTTGAAATTTGGTTAACATTTTCGTGGTTAGCACCACAGAAGGGTTAGAAACACTCGAAATCTGTATCTTTTGTGTATAATTCTGAACTAAGAAGAGCATTTTACGATCACAAACTGTGCAAGAAACTGCGAGGAGTATAAAGGGTCTAGAAAGAGAGAATGGAAGTTTTTACAATAGCTGTAGCTTGACAAAAGGTACAGGAATTTGATTTTCGGAATTCATTGAAGTTCTAACACAAAGGTGCAATGTTAAGGAGTCACAGATGCACTATGACATTTCAAAAATTGCTTAGTGATATAATCAGAAACACAGGCAATCAAAACATGGGAAGAGTTAGATCATGGGAGAGAAGAACCCATATCAGCTAAGAAGCAATGATCAACCAAGATATAGTTTCTAATTTATATTTTACTTTACTCATCTAAACTATGAGAGATGTTGCCTGATTTGTTGTATTGGCAACACTACCTCTAAAAATCAAACAAGAGTTTCCACTATGCACTAGTGATTCAAACAAAGCTAGACTGATGAACCTACCTTCTGGAAGAATATATGAGCTAATCATACATAATACGTACTTACTTGACACTTTCGGTAGCACAAACACAAAGGAGAAAAGACACAGTGATTAAGAAAATCCATCAATAAATATCACTATTTTGAATTCATCTTGCTTAGGAAATTCAAGATGCATTTATTCATCAGCTTCATTGAGCTGATGTTCCAAACAAAATTATCTATTACTGTTTTCCTTAGGAAACATTCAAAATTAAAATACAGGAAAACAAAATCTTTATATGAACACATGGCTAAGTGATAATTCAAATTAATTAGTACACTCCGGTTGCACTTAGTAACACAACTCAGTTGCAAATTACAGTGGGTTTGCAAGCTGCCTCCTTGTTCTGAGTAGGTTTTTGCTCCATTCATTTTAGAATCGTCACGTAATTAATTAGTGATTAACGGAAGAATGGAGAAGGAGGGGTGAATTGCTGGTTAGGGTATGTTGCAGGGAGAGACTCCTGTCTTTGTCCATTCAATTTTTTCCACATTATTTAAACATTTTAACATTTAAACTGTGTATTCATAGTACCTAGGCAAATAAAACCTCCAAGTTCTTTCTTCTGGTAGGGATTAGATTGTAAATTAGATGTAGCACAGCAAGAGATGACAAATACACAGAGAATACTAAGGAGGGAATATAGTAGAATGATGCTTATTATTCAGGAGATGAGAACTCTGCAGATGTTTGTTCACATCTTTTTAGATCTCATTTTTCTTTTTTCTGTTTTGTTTGCTAACACACTGAACATCACTCAGCATGAGGACTAGAGAGAGGTCATCAATGCAATGCTAACCAGTAAGTTTTGTAAGAGATCATTAATGACCACTCCCAAAATTTATACAAAATATTTCACGTATTCAAGATGAAAACAAAAAATTCCAGCGACTCATAACATGAAATCAACTAAGGAAATGGGACCTTGTAAACAGACTTTTTTCTTTTTCCAAGGCAAGGCAGCTGGGCACAGATTAAAAGCATATCAGCACAGCTCATGAATCTAATCTAGGGAGGTCCAGGCGCTGTGGAGAAGGGATGGCTGTGTGGTGAAAGGTAACAAGGGCTCAAGTCCCAGAAGCTGTCCTGTGAGGGCAGCATCGGTGTCTGAGTACACCTACACCATGACAAGGCGAAGGGAAAAAGACTGAGCAGTTTTTAATGCACCAGTGCAGGAAAACGAGTGACCACATCTACACTGGTACAGGAATTCTGATCAGGTCTACATGTGCAGCCTGACACTCAAAACATTTTTGTTTTGAGTCAGTCATTTCATCAGAATGAAGGCTGGGTGATGCCAAGTGCACCCGCAGAAATACCAACCTGCCACATTGCTCCCTTACGTGCAGTGGCCCAGTGCTGCCAGGGCTTTTCAGTGACAGCATCTCAGCCACTCATCCCAACTTACACAGGCTATTGCCAGCCTCTACCTTCCACAGCTATTTACTTGGCTGAGAACGAACTGCTCCATTTTCTCAGACCAAAAGCAAAACGATTTTAAAAGGAATTACAGTGTAATGACAATGTGAAAATACTAATTCAAAAATAAATATACGCTCACCAGCAATTCTCTTCACAATTTGCAGTGAGATTCTGAGTCTGACAAATATGAGCTCAAATCTGCTAGAATCCCAGCAACTTTAGTCATGGACGGACCTCAGGAGATTCTACAGAGGTGCCTCCCCTACACTGAAGCAAGATAATAAAAGTAATACTAGAACCCTCTTCTTACAGAAGGGGTAAAGAGTGAGTGAGAAGAAGAGGCACCAGTGGTTAGTTTAAGGCGCTGCTCAGAGGCTGGTGTCAATGTACTGTGTACCACAGTACCACACACAGTAAAAAGAACTCTCACACATCTGCTCTTGTCAGAATTTTAACTTAGTGGACCATGGAAGTTGGAAGGACTTTAGTGACATACTCAAGAGTATTTGCTCCAGCATGTAAAACCTGACTATACTTCTTTAGTCCCATTTTTCTTGAGTAGAGCAAAGCAAAAAGGGAAGGACTCTATATCCGTTTTTAATACAAATAAACTTTTTGGAACAGTTTGGTTTGCAACCAGGCAGCATCCTATAAATACTTTTTTTCTCTGTGCACCTTACTCAGAACTCGTTTCAATCTACCAAAGTTCAGATAGCAAAAAATCTGATTGAATGAATACAGTGTGTGAAGCAGGTATACCATTCCCAACTAGGTCTGTAAACACAGTCTAACTGCCAGCCAAACAGTCCTTCCTAGTATATAATTCATGGCAAAACACCCTTAAGTTAGGAATACATAATGAAATTCATCTGCAGTGCAGTACTTTACACTCACTTTAGGAGAGTACTACAAAATCCCTCTGTGGGACATAAATGTTTTGCAGTTTGCACGGGCTCTGAGGCTTCACTTTGGAAACCCCTGCTTTGGAGCATTTAAACAATTGGCATAATAAGAACTACTGACTCAGGATGTGATCACTGTATTTCCCAGTAATCAGCCTGATAAATTTCCAAGACACTAACAGTTCTGTTCTGGATTTTATTTATTCACTTGAGTGGGTTTATGCTGTCTATTCTGTATGTGAGGTATTCTGCCTCCCTAAATATATCCACTGCATGCTACTTCCTCTGCATACCCAGTGATTTTGATGAGCAATGAGAATGTTATTCTCCTCTGGAACAGTAACTGGAAAACATATTTTTCCACTTCTAATTTTTAACCCTAGTGTGAGGTCCCACAGACAGCTGTCTTTAAATAGCAAAATGTTTTCAGTGCACAGAAGGGAAATACATTCCTTCAGGGATTTGTGAGAGCTTTTCAAAGAAATAAAGGCTATAGCATAGGAAGTTTTATTTATGCTGTTGTAGGACAGGTATCTTTGCTGCAGAGAAACCCTTTCATACTACTGGTCCGTGATGAGAGGTAAATGATTAAACAAGGACAGTAATGTAATCCTTAACCCTGAGGGAGTCCTAGTAGGTCAGGCTTCAGAAATGGCAGGGGGACATTGCAGAAACTCATGCACCTGTCCTACAACTACACTGGGAACTTTGGTTTACAGCTCAATCAAACTTGGTATCAATAGGGAACATTAAAATTGCACTCTAAACTGGAAAAACAACACCTTCAGATGTTTATTTAACAGTTGTTTTGGCAGCACACAATTGAACAAAACACTGAAATAACCTACAGAGGAATACTAAGCACCTAAGGAATGGTAAGGGAGCACAGTAAGAGTTCACACCATCTGGACAATGAGCTACTTGGCACCAATTTGCAGCTCCACTGGTTGATGAGCCTTTCACACAAAAGACAGAATTCTTGCAGTGGTCTAAATTAAAGAACAAATGTACTCTCTGTTAATAATGCAGTCTGTTTACCAGTGTTCAATACAGCAGTTTGAATGTTCATTAAAATTTGAAAGTATAATAAATGAAACTGAGTAAAAACGATTAGAACACTTATGTTTTAAATCTTTCAACACACCCATGTTTCCCAGAATTTATTTGTCAGCAAATTCAAGGCAGATGCTCAAACTGTAAATTGTGGTAGTTCAGTTATGACAACTTGCATCATTGAGTGTTTACTGCCTAGGTTTTGAAGTGTAGATCTTGCTCTGAAAGTGACTCTTGTCAAGTCCCATGTTTGCTTTCTAGAGCTCAAGAGTTTCCCTACCCTGTTCTGCAGAACACCAAGTGGGATAATCTACAGGGAGCAGGCTTTCTGCCCACTGTAAACTTGAGATTCCATGTATTTGAAAGCTGCTTATTACAAAGAAAGCTATTTGCTTGCTTTCTTCTTTGTTGCTATTCTCATAAAACCACCACTTTTGCTTAAAGGAGAAGATACTCTTGTAACATCATGGCCTTCATTCAACGTGTGGTGAAAGCACTCATGGAAATTCAGCCACTTGATTTCTCCAGATGGATATAAAAATAAATTAAAAAGAGTCACGTGCATACAGTCCAAGAGGCAAAAGGCATTTCTGCTACACAATGCCTACTTTCCTCCCCAATAAATGAGCCCATCTATGGGTACATAAAGGGCAAAAATAAATCCTCCTCTTGCATCTCTGCTTGGCACTATCACAGCAGCCTCTGCAATCCTTGGGGCATGAAGATTTCCATGAACTCCCAAAGTACATTTGTGGGCAAATGTGTATCCTCAACACAGCCCCGCTCTGTGCATTGTGCACACATTCTCTTTACTTTTCCACAGGACCTGTGTCTTACTGAATGCCAGAAGGGAACAGTTCTGAAAATCAACCAGAATTGTGCAGTGAAGACAATCTGTTCCTTACAGGAATATGAAATAATTTTTTTCGAAGTTACAAGGTATTTAGCAGAGAGTGAAGACAGAGGATGGAAGGATGGCTCAGTTAAGTAACTAAAAGTTGCTCTGCAGGACAGGACTTCTCTTTCCAACAAAGCCCTAGCCAAAGGCCAGACAAGTCATTTAAGGCAGCAATCAGGCTTGTGAATGCCTGATATCAGGGCACTGACTAGACACACTAAGGATTTAATTTGAAGTTCTGAGAACTCACAGTGGCCACTGAAATTGATGGTGTCTCTGCTTTGAATGAGTAAAGTGTTACATAATGCTGTTCATCTCAAGAATCTTAGTTACTTCATACTGGGCATCTAAAACCTCAGTGGATGCAGAATCAAAGGGTTTATAACAGGAGGGTCTGAAACCATACATGGGGCCTAGGGCAAGCATGAATTATATTTTAAACAAAATGAGAATGAAAAACACTGAAGTTTTTTATGCTCACCCACTTTAAACACTAGATGAAATGAAATATCTGAGATAAATAGCTGCATATGGCTACCTACTTATTACTGTATTGTAATGTTCCTGGCAGGGAGAACGAGTAAAACTACCTGAATTCTAACTTTTTGATTATTTGGCTTTGCAACATCTGCAATGCTCTTTTTAATATAATGGATGAAAACAAACCGCAGAATTATCATCAATTTATTTGCTGGATGAAAAATGTGTATATGCATAACTAGAGTATTTTATACTACTTAAATTATAAAGGAAGGGCTGCAAACACATGCAGATTTTAACGATAGACTGGAATGAAGTTTCCTGGTTTGTACAGATGAAATAATCTTTTTTTTTTTTATTAAATATAAGCAGTTCTAAAATAATAAATTGGAAATTGGTTTGTTTCTGGACTGGAGAGGGAATTTTTTAACCAATGTGGAGGGCAAAAATTGCCAATCCAGGTAGCAAGAAAAAGCTTTCATCTGAAGATATATTCCTTCTGTCTAAAATTCCACTAGCTATCCCAGGAATAACTGGACAAAACCAAGATATTCTAGGTCTAGAACCAGCAGGACAGGTAGGAAAACAGAGACCTGAGTAGTCAGCTGAAGCTTTCTTGAAGTGCTTCTATTTTTCCTCATGTATTTTGTAAGCAAAGGAACATAAGCCAGAGGCTGATTTCACATAACTAGAGGAAAATAGTTTTTCTACCACTATATGCTTCTAAAAGCAAAGGTAAAAAACTTGTGTGTGTGTGTGTATATGAATATATACACACAGTGAACCACAGCCCCATTGAAGCAGATCCTCTGATAGTATCTGCCTTAGTGAACAGACAGAACAGAAACACTCCAGTGCAATAAAAGACAGTAAAAGCAATCTCTCAAATAAAGCATCTCCACTAAGGGTTTCCAAGTCACTGGCCTGTCTATGATGATGGTGGACCAAGATTTGAGACACTGCTCTAACAACTTCAGTAAAAGCAGCCATTTCATGACTTCTGTAGCTGTAAAAGTCCCACTATATCCATCCATTCTTGGATTACACTGTAATGATTCATACTTATACCTCCTGAATATGCTGAAGAAAGAGCAACTAAATGATGAATGCATTAGCCCATGCATTCTGGCCCTAACCTGGAGTTGTACAGCCTGGAGGTAGAGAGCCAGCTAGGAAGAATAAAAGAAATCCCTGAGACAGGCAGGAAAGAGGAGGGGCTCCTCTGTATTTAGTAGGATGTTTTGGGCAGTATTAATTCTGTTTTAGTGCAAAACATTCACTGCATGAAGTAAGCAATCTAATGGTGTCCTTTGTCAGCCTATTTTTTTAACATTTATTCTTATACATTGCCAGGCTTCTGTAAAAGAGGCTGGAGATGCAGACAGGATGGATGTTGGGACTTTAAAAGAGATCTCTCATTCAGTATGTTCACTGAATTCCTTTTGTTACTTTCAAATTTGGTCTCAGTCTGAATTGGACTACAAAGATATCTGAAATCCCTTCTGGTCTTGTACTTCCATGAAATAGCTCAAAAAAGTTTCCCAGTTTTCATAGAAGTGGTAAAAGGACATAATCTTTCCTTCTAGAAATATAATGTTCCTACCTAGAAATGCCCATTTATAGCATCTTGAATTGGAGAAAAGATACTTGAAAGAGGAATCCTCACACAGGCATTTCTCCCAGAAAAGAGAATTCTACTCATCAGAAAAAAGAAAAGAAAATTCTAAGAGAGAGATTTCAGCCTTAAGTAAAACCATTTTGATAAAGAAACTGAAAAGAAAGGCAATTCAAAGAGCACATTCTATATTGCATTGCTGTAACAGATACACTCACAGCTAGCCCAGTGATTCTTCATTTTCCATCATATTGTCATAATTTTTAAAAAGCTAAATAAAAACTGTGATACTATCTCAGATGCAAACTGAAAATTATTCAGAGATGTTCTCAGCTCATTTGAAGGGTGAGAATAGGTTGAGTGAAACAAACAACGTGTCGGTTTGAAGGGAGCTGAACAGGGATCTTAGTCTTTTAGAAAATGTTACTCCTCAAAGAGAAGACACCTACATTCTCCCAGAAGATATTTCCGAGGCAGCAGCACCAACCTTGTACTATGTAGGGAGTGTTCTCCTCTCTGAGCGGCGAACACTCGGGACGGGGGGCAGGGGCTGGCGGCCTGTTCATGATAAAGGACCTGCAGTGTTTCCTTTCCTGCTCCTCCTGCCCCAGTATGAGATCGTACACACGTTCATCCAGAGCCATGCAAGTGTAGGGGTGCTCCTCCTCGCTGTCCTCCTCGCAGGTACCTGGGTCCTCTCTGCAGCATGCTGTTGTGAGTCCATCACCGTGTTCTCTTTTACTCCTGTCCATCACAAAATTCCTCTCTGAAAAAGTAAGGAATTGTGTTGCATATACAGGGTAAAGAAGGGAGATTAGGACTTATCTTAAAGCTTTAGAGTTTCCTGAAGTAGCTCAGAGACCTAATTTCACTTCTAAACTAAAGCACTCTCATTTCCAGAGGCTTCTGATCATCTAACTCAGTAGAGAGGATGTCCCAAAGGAATAATTCCAACTTCAGGGCCTCCTCGTGATTTCACATCAGATTATCAAATGTAGATGCTTAGCTATTAGCCACAAAATAAACAGATTTATTTGCAGAAGTACTGAGTGCCCCAGTTGCTCCCAAGAGAGTTACACTAACATGTAACTCATGGTTAAGCCAAGTAGGCGTGCCTGTGGCTCTTGGCATTTTGGAAAGTAAAGCTGCTTGTTACCCGTCGCAACAATGACTTAAGAACGGAAACTTAATTTAGGAAATGTTGGGTTTTGTGTTTCCTACCTCTTCAATATCCTACTGGGTTTTGAGGGATTTACAGATCTACTGTAGGCCAAGGTGAAAAAAATTGAAAAACTCATAACAATGTAGCTAAAATTTGTGACCTCTTATAATCTATGCTAAGACTATCCAACCCCCTCACTCCAATAACTTCTATGTCTCTCTATATTCTCCATATTTTAAATATTTCATAGTACAACTACTCAGAACTTGCTTTTCTTTAGTTTTTGCTTCTTACAGCATTAAAAAGGCATTGATGGTTTCCCTGATACCTGGATTTGTTTTGATTTGCCTTAAAAGATCCACCAACTGCTAAGAGTTAGAAGCTGTCATGAGGCTGGTGTTCCCATAAATGTTTATAACTTCCTTGGCATGATCACCCATCTTTCCTGCAAAAACAGTAGACCTGCCTGGAATTCTTGCACTGACTCATGTTTCCCTTGTGTTGTAATTTACTGCCTGTACATATGTGTGTCTGTTAAACTCAGCTGTGGTCAATACTGGTGTTTTCAATCCTTTGGCTGCTATTTAAAGAATTACCTGTTTATGGCTTCAGAGGAGCTAAACAACTGTTGTAAGTGGGATATATTTGTTAATGGGATGTATTAATAATAGTATGCACTATCAACGTGCATTCTGGATAAGACATAAAATTTTTTAAAACCACAAGTGGTGTTAATACAACCACCATGTTTAATATGAATAATATTTTGTTTCCATGTCACTATACAAGTTCTGTTTCTTTTTCTGTAGGACATTATTTCCTTTAACTCCCACAGGGGGCACTCTCAGGCCACTGCCAAAAGACAGACTTGAAGGGAACTTGCCTTCGAGGTACTCCACAGCAGCTCCTAAAGCAAGCAGCTGACCGAAAATATGCAGCAGTAACTCATTAGAGTTCCTCTTTGAAAGGAAGCATCATCCTCATCTAGAGGAATTCTGATACCCCATTCCCCAGTGGTGAAACCACAGCTAAACACAGAATAATTCAGAGCATATTTTATATGAACAATTCCCACAGGAGCATTTTTAGATGAACTCTGCTTTACCAGCACAGGAGTCGGCACAGGACACCAGGAAACTTTCTCTGCTGGTACCCACATGCAGACAGACAACATGTGGCAGAAAGGGTCACATTACTATGGTGGTACAGGCATGCAAGAGCTATTCCAAGAGAGGCATTTATATCAAACACTAACAAGTCCTGTGTGCCAAAACTGACCCCTCATTTATACACACATATAGCTGCAGTTGAGTGTTTTGTGGAAAGCAAAACACACCTTTAACATTAATTTTATTCTGCCCCTCTTTCTCTTAGAATTCACCTATGACTTTCTACATATAACCAGCTTTTTCTTGCACAGCAGAACACAGGACAAAACCCTACCTATAGCAGCTATTTCTGTCTAATTATGCGAATTCAGAGTACTTGGTGATGGTAATTTAAGACTCTAATAGGTTACACCACGTTAGAAAACAGAGTTAACAGTAATAAGCTGTGGAGAAACTGAGAAGCAATTTGTGTGCACACTTATCAGTAGTGTCTGAGACAAGAAGAGTTGATTTTCTTTTTTCCCTACACAACTATTAAAAACTGGTATTGAAGCTTGAATTATTTTGCATGCTTGTTTTTCCCAATGAGAGAAACTGATTATCATCCCTCCTGAAACAGATGCAAATAATATTTTGAATTTCTCATCACTTTAATCAAACCACAATACAAAATTGTCAATTTTTACTCTGGGGCAGATGTATTAAAAAAGGGAAAAAAAAGGCAAAGCATTTGTCAGAACTTCTGCCTTTCTCGTCAATCTGCATTATAACTTTTTACTTCTAAGTAACTACAATATTGGCTGAAATGCAGTAAGATACTGTTACTTCTCTCTGCATGGTCACTTTTTATTAATGCTACCTGTGAAATTTCAAGCTGTATTAAATCACGATAGCATTTAATGTTTCAAAATGGTAAATGATGAAGTCAACGTGACAAAAATACAGGCTTCATCTTTTGTTTCAAGCCTCTCTTGTAAATCCAGTGCACCATGCACTATTTGGCAGCTCTTTGAGATAGGTGGAGTGAGGAAAAGCTGAACCCAGCAGTCCATACCACAGTATTTACCTGACAAAACCACATGCATGTGCTTGTTTTGTAGAATTAGGGTCTCATATGCACAAGTTGGCTTTGTAGCATGAGGGCCATCCTGCCCATATACTGCTGCTAGAAGTGATCATACACAATCTCTACAGCAGTACTTTGTCTGGCCTTGCACATGCTTGTATCTGGGGTTATTTTCCTCCCAAGACTGTACCTTGTGATAAATTGTGCAGATTGTCCTGTCTTTGGATGCCAGGCAGATTTCGAGGGGGAGGAGGGGGTGGCCTCTTGCAGAAAAAGCAATCTCTTCTTCTCTCTTTGAGCTCAGCCCCTATGTTGACATACAAACTGCCAGGACTGTTGTGAAAGCTGTATGAATCCTCCTCTTCTTCATCTTCATATTCTGTCTCCTCTCTGCTGGCTTTTAGCTCATCCTTCTTTTCCTCATCCACCTTAACTTCTTGTTGGAATCTTGATCCAATTGCATATTGATCTCCTGAGTTCTGCTTGGCTTTTAATACTAAAAAAAGCATTATTTCATTTAAAAATTGCCATCTGGAAGCATTTCTTGGTTCAAGAATTCCTACAGAAGCAACACAATGGCTAATAAAACTTTTATGAACTGATAACAGCAGGAAAGCTGTCAAATCCATACCATCAGTGAACAGCTTTTTAAATATTTACTAAATCAACAGTGGAAGTTTTCATTGTACCTTGCTACTATGATACACACCATCTTCGTGCATGCAATGTTAAACTTTTCTAGAGCTGCTGTCAGAATGAAATCACACACATTTTCCCTGCCTCCAGAATTTCTATTACCTGACTTTCAATGCAGCACAGCGCAACACTTTGCAAAATGAAGCCGTAGCTCACACATCTGCGTTACTTCTTTTTGCACAGTGGGATTTGGGTGCTTATTTGAATCTCTCTAAAATGAAATAAACATTGTCCATGGGAGACGTGACTGTAGACTTGTGGAAACAGAGCTCTTCTGTCTCCACTGGCCCACAGACCAGGAACAAAGTGGAGGGATGTGAAAGTGTACATTTTAATCATTATGTACAGCATCAAAATTTTAGTAGTCAACCTCAGTAACACACCAGAGTAAACTACACAATCTGTCAGCAGATTTTACTGAGCCCTTGAGGTAGGTTTCCATTCTGGGTTATCCTTTGGCGACGCCCACCTTTCACCACTGATTCAAATGGGAGGTTAGGGCATTTACCTGGCTAACGTGGCCAGCTGCTACAACTTGTGTTCTTCTTCCATGTGCTCACCCTGAGGTGTTCCCATATACAATGTGACAGAGGCAGTGAAAATTTTATCTGAACAAACCTGTTTTTTCAGTGTCTATCATCTACCTATATGTGCTAAAGCAACCAGTTTGAACTTAGCAAGTAAGAAATGTCCTTTTCATATGTATGAGACAGTTGAAAAAATAAAATTGTCAACAAGATAAAAAGAGGATTAAATTTAGTCTCATAGATCCATGATACTGTAAGATATATGCAAAATACGTGCCATTGGTAAATGCAAACAAGCAACTTTGCAGTTTTCAAGGGGAACGCATACGACCACACAGATCATCAACAGGCTTGTCATCAATCTATGCTTGGAAGTAGGAACATCAAGCTGCAAAATGTCAACTATCTGTGCCTCCACACAGGACTTGACTGCACCTGTAGGCAGTGCCTCCCTTTCTATGAAGGTTCTTCTCAGAGCTTGGAGAATCCAGCAGTTTTCTAGGATCAGAGTGGAGATCACAAATTTCCAGAGTTTAAAAGGAGGGGTGGTTGCACAGAGGTCTCTCTTACTGAGCAATAACTTTATTATCCCAACTGAATCCCTCAGCTGACTTCTCCTTTTAGGACATCTGCCCTCCCTGGAAGTTACCACATGCCGTAACATGTGGAAATTGAAAGTGTTAGAATAACTTGCCCTCTCTGTCCGTAAACTCATTCATTTAACACAGCACATACTGGTACCAACAAAGCTGTCTAATAACATGACTTACCCACAGCTGGTGGAGTTTCTGAGCCTAACATAAGCTCGTAAGCATTGCTGTCTTCTGCTTCCTCCTCGCAATTAGTGAAATCACTTGCTGCATAATTCTAGAGAGAAAAATAAAGGAGAATATTTGTTTTAGTGGCATCATCTCCTGCCTTCACATTTTGCTGTTGATACAATATACAACATTCTGCTAGGAGGAAAGTGAAGACAGAAACACCATGCTTTTGCAACTATGTAGTGGTATACATACTGCAGGCAAAAGGAATGAATATCTCTGGATACATTAAAAGGACACAAGGTTCTGACACGAAATACCAGGTTTGCACAGCAAGGATTGAAGCTCATTGACCTTTCCCTAGCACTTTGCTGGGCTGTCCAGACAGTTCCCAACTATGCTCCCAGCTGAGAATCACTCATAGATTATGAGAAAGATCAGCAACAGAAAAACACAAACTCCATAGAGCATGACTGAAGAGCTCAAGGGTGTACACGGTGCAAGAAATCTCCGGGGAGCTCATTACAAGCAGCGGTTTGTACCAAAAGCCATGTGTGCACTGAAAAACCAGAAATGGGACTGCAAAGCATGTCTGGAGTTCTACCTCAGTGACCAAATGTGGCAGAGTGGTGTTTTGTTCCTCTAGAAAGCTGTAACGCTCACACAGCGCTGTGCAAAATTAGCCCAAGGAGGGTAAGAACAATTGGTTCTCTAAAACATTATCAATGTATTTCCTCAAGCAGAAGAGGTACAAACTTCTGCTTACCCACAGCAGCTAAAAGCAAGCCTGTAACACAACTACAGATAGTTCTGCTGTCTAGAATATTGAACACATATTTGTTAATTGCCGATTTTCAGAAACAACTGGAATTTCAAAAAGTGTCGGTTTTTTAAAAGAAACCCAGCAGGACCTTGATTCTCATGTAAGTGTGATATGAAAACTATCCTCTATAGAGACAACGGAGCCCTCAATAATTAATCAGGAGTTTTGAATCACAAAATGTTAACTCCGGGGTTTCTAATACACCAGCCCCACATCAGGCAGGGAAACAGCATGGTCCACATATCATCCAGACTGCAAGATTAATTACAAGCAGAATAGTGGACAGTGAAGTCAAGAGGAAGAACTGACGAGCAGTTGCACCCTTGTGAATGGCACAGAAACTGATTCTCAGGAGCTCATGCTGGACTCTCAAGAAGTTTGTTCCAAGTATCCTGCTGCCTCCTGGCACCCACAGCCACTGCCTCAGGGACAGAGCTCTCACTGCATGAAAGAGGAAAATATTTTGAGAAATAGCAGGTTTTTCTGGGGAACTGAGAGTACCTTCTTCCCTTCTGCTGTTACACACAGCCATCTCCTGAATACCAGTCTGAAGACAGCGCAGCCACCAGACCGTGCAACAGGTGCCTCCCTGGCCGGCTTTGCTTTGCTGCTTTACAAATACACCTGGATCTCTACACAGCTATACTTGCATCCAGCAACAAAGGATTCATCTCTGCCTTCTGTGCTCATATAATGTGTGCATCAGGGAGAGAATCTTGTTTTTCTTGAACTTCCCTATTATTTATGTAGTTCCTTTATATTTCACAGGAACAGGGTACCTCTTAAAAGCCCCAAAGTTAGAGCTTTTCAGAATATTTATCTTCAAAAGATTTAGGCCGGCATGTGCTCAATGTAAGTGTACATTGTGGGAGTAAAAAAGGACTTTGATATGTTTCCTGTGAAGAGAAGATGCGTGTAGAAGAAATCAAGCAAGGAGAGCTCTAGATATATTAAGTTCTCCTGTTATGACACTGGAGTATACCACACCCAGGAAATTCTTTCAAGGTGTCCACTTCTATCTTTGCAAACATAAAGTACTCATGGCTATGCAGTTGGTAGAACGAGGTCAAAAGGATAAGCAGAAGAAACAAATGGCACTTTCTGATTTTCTTCTTTGACACAGATCTTTCTCAGCTGAAGGAAACCTGGTGACTCACAGGAAAACAACAGAATAGATATGATTACTATGCATCTTTGAAACTTGAATGTTTCAGAAGACTGAAGGTCAGATGTCCTGCTAGTTTATAGCTGCTCCACTGATAATGCTGAGTCGTTGGGAATTCAGGATGCAATTCGGAAGTTTAGCCCCTGACTACACTTTCTAAAAGTCTCCTGGACCTGTGAGACACAGAAAAGCTGAACAGATGGAAACAGTCTTTAACTAAATATGTTTACACTAGAAAAAAATTCTGTATAATGAATAAATTATTGACAGAAGTCTCCTCTGACACTGGGCATGATGACACCGTGCAGCTGAAAATCGTGCAGTGTCTCCAAAGGCAGTGGATGGCTGTGGAAAGTGTCCTTATTTAAGAATGCAAAGCGACATAACTAAACTGGAATAGTGCCATGGCTCAGCTTGCAAACCTTGCCATGATGCCCTGAATGAATGCCCATTGCTTTTTAGGTTTGAAGTGTCTTCTGTATGGGCTGGGTCACGTAACTTGAATGCAGTAGCATAGCTGCTTCCAAGTTGTTTGAGCCTGTTTGGCTGAAAATGGGTCTTTGATTTACTCTAGAGATTTCTTATGGATGTCAAGCCACCCTCTAAAGGAAGAAGTAGCTTAACTGGTAAACCAGCATTACCAAAAAAAAAAACCCCAAAAAACTGTTGCTGTCAGCACAAAACTGCTCGCAACAAACTATGGAAAAGGGCTCTGAATGTTTGAAACTAGTTTACGACTTAGCAAAGTAATTCCTTACCTCAGGATTCAACAGGAATGCTGGCATGCATTGAAAGTCCTCTGAGAGACTGAAAATGCATCAAGTCCTAAGATGAAATGCCACCTCTCAATGTCAAAAGGTAGATACCTAATTTTCTTTCACTTCTGTGTTTTAACTGTCCTGATTAACTGACTTTCAAAAAGGTAAAGTTTTTTAATAACTTCAAAGCTGTTCCTCTTATACAAAGCCTGAACTGATTTATCTCATTTCCTTACTCAGGAATTCATTAGCAAAATTATTATAACCATCTTGTCAGCGTTTTTTACAATGCTCTTCTGAAGAGCCACCTTTTAAAGACACATTTTGGAAGGATTTGCTACTTGTTAAACTGAAACAGTCATCCTCTCTGGCAAGGGCTGACACCATTGAAATTATGTGCATTTACCTTATTGTATAGTGAGGAGTGAAATATTAAAGAATTCAGAGGAATCTAACCCAACAGTGATGTTGTATCAAGTTGTGGCAAGAGTGAGAAGCATCTGGACATCAGCATTTCATTTATAAACAGTTACTCACAGGTAAATGTATCAATCACTTCTCACATTACCAGCATTACCAAAAATATAAATGGATATAATAAAATATATCCATACCTTATATTTCTAGAAACAAAGTAAGAACTTATTTGTTTGGGGCAATTTGATCTTCTGGATTCTAGGGCACTTCCAGCTGCCTGCTGATAGAATTCAGGCTTGCTAGCAGACATCCCAAAAATACTCTCCAATCCCACTAAGGGATGTTCTTTCAAGGCTGAGACAAATCTGGTTGCCTGATTTGTTTATAACATGTCACCACAACATTCCTTTTTATCCCACTCCCAACATTCAAAGCTTGCAGTTCTGCCAAGAGATGCATTGCTCATTTGTCTGTCTCCCACCACTCTGTAGCTCAGCATTTCAGAGCAGAGGACAACCACGGCACGGCTGTCTTACAAGCACAGCTTTAGGCATCCTCTTCTGACTGTTAAACAACAAGATAACACTGCCAGTCACCTGGAGTTGAACCTGTGTTGATCACCAGAAAACACCACTTTCTACCACGTGACTTCCTTGAGACGCACCAGTCTGAAAGACTCCAGCAGCTGCCCTCTCCCTTGGCTCATCTGGAGCCCTGATCCTCCCGGGATTTCGAGAAACAAGTTGTCAAATGCTAGTTAAAGCTACCACAGTCTATATGGGCTTGCTAGAAAGGCTACAAGAGCATGCAGAGCCCAGATACAAGCACAGCAGAGCTTTTAAAATTATCTGACACCAACTAAGCAGGTACATGGATGCCTACGTCTTTGGAGTCAGGGCATCCTAAAGAAAATAAGTATTTTCTCTAATATCATTAGAGAAGAAAACCAAGAGGAGATGGTCTCATTTGCACTTTTTCTTTAAGTATCTTTTGTTTCCTTTTTTCTCTTCAGTGCAGATCTCAATGTGGAAAACAGTCCTTTCTGAAAAGTAAAATCAACAGCTTTGAAAACTTAGAAGTTGATGTGAACTGCAAACACTTCAAAATTTCATGTAACTATATAAGAGCATGCCCACTCATAAATCACTACATTGCATCATGGACTTGGAAGGAATTTGAAAAATTTTTCTATTATTTAAATTGCTAATAGGGTACTGAATAGTACAAGAACCAGGATGACACTAATTAATAAGCCTTTCCATTTTCACAATGAATTGCTGAAAAATACCCTTATAAAAACATTTCTTATTACTTTTGATTTCTTGATAGCTGCATTTCATTTTGTGCCTTGGTCTTTCTCACAGTATTCTTAAGTCTGTGTTACAGTTCTGTCTTGACCTTAGTAACCTGATACAGCTTCTACTTCCTATAGATTTATCCTCCTACTTGGGGTTGTTCTCTTGCTACTCTTTCAACCTTTCCTTCACAATGAGGTAACCATGCACTTGGATATGCTTTTTAGAAAAAAAAAAAAAATGCTGCTATTATGTTGTTATTTTTCACTCCTGTCACAGAAACTGTATACAATAACATATCTTAGATCGCTCCCACCAAGGTTACCCTGTCTGGACAACCTCAGTGATTTCCTCTGCTTTGTTTACACAAAAAAGAGCCCTCCAGCCGTTTCCTTCGCTTAAAATGTCAAAACCTTACCAATGCATTTAAAAACTTGTTGGATAATGTCTCCTGCTGTATTCCTTTCCAGGCAGATGATGGTGACCTGGATCTCAGAGAAAGCCTACGTGCTGGTACACAAACACTGAAAATGTTCTCTTACCAGGAGTGAATTCAAGCACAGAAGAAAATGGGATGTAAATAGAGTAAGTAATTTCAGGACCTCAAGACAGAAGAAATTGTTTTCCTTGGCTGGATGTTTCCTCCATTTCTTTGTCATAGGCATACCAGATTTGCTTTCTAATGTTCTTGCTTTCAGAGGAACTGGTCTGAAACACAGCAGTTGGATTTTTTTTTTTCCCCAGCCCCAGATGATTTGCTTGTACCACTCCTCAGACCCACCAGCACTGTCTGCTTAGACTCTTGGTGCAGCAACTGAAGCAGAAGGCATATATTTCCATTTGGCATCCATCCTCACAGTGTTTGCTCCTTTTGTCTCACCCTCACTGTGGTGTAGCCTACACTATGCCCATTATCACTGCTCTGTCTGAACTTTCCAGAATGCAAAGGTGAGAACTAGTATACCATAGGAAATATTTTCCATTTGCACTCTCAGTTCTTCATGAAATGCAAACAGACAATTTGGCAAATACTTTCCTTTCAATTCAGCTCCAACTGCATCCTTGAGTCTTAGTGACCAGCCATTCTGGTTATAAAAATTTTTCTAACTCTCAAGTCTGCATTAATTACTAATATTCACATATTCTACAATGTAAAATATTCATCAAAGTACTGGAAGTGTTTAAGTATTTATGACTCATTTTTCCCAGGGTCCTGTATGAGCACCTGGAGAAATGACTGAAAAAGTGAGCTTCATAAAATTGATTGCATGCATGAGGACAGCTCCAACATTGTTGTTCATTAGCTTTATTAATGTCAAACACCTTTAATACCCTATTAGCTTTCTTGATAACTCAGGCTTGCAAAAAACCATGAGAAAACCCAGATTTCTCTAAAGCACAAGGGCAATGAAACATTCAACATAGTGTTATAATCCAAGACAAAAACCAACCTGGCTGTAAACCTGGGCAGGTGGAAAGAACAGTGGTGGAAAGAAGCTTTCCTGCACATGTTCTGCCATTCAACGCTGAAACAGACAGCATTGTGGGCTGTTTAAAGTTTAAAGCAGTGTGGGCTGCACAGCCCAGGGGCTGAATCCAGCCCTTCAAACGCTTGAACTCGCCCTCTTGACCTAAGCCAGACTTGTCTTAGAAAATGCCAAGAACAGCATACATTATCCTTCCAGCCAAAACTGCTGCTGCCTTCTGCTTGCTCCCCACGTGTCAGAGCAAGCTGATGTGCAATGCACTCTGCCCTCTCAGGGAGCATGGCTGAGCCAGCCTCGTGTACCACACCACATCTCACACTCGTGGACATGTCAGGCTGTGCCCAGGAGCTGCACATGCAACACTGCTGAGCCAGAGAGATCAGCACATCCAGCTCTCAGAAATGAGTTAGAAAATCCTTCCCTGCTTTACATGTTTACAGGAAAAGTGCAAGGACATTAAAAGTCCCTGGGATTTGTCTCACTGATACCTTTCAGTGCTACGTTTTCCACAATTTCCCTTCAGTTCACTGTGCCTTATTGAGGCCTTGCAGGATCAATACCAGATGACAGAACCCTCAGTGTCACTAACATCCATTAGCCAGCTGGGCAAGAGGCAACTGACCTAAACCTGTGCGTGCCACACAAGTTAGACCACAAAAAGAACAGGTATTTAACATCAATAACCATTCCTGAATAAATCTGCTCATTCTAGGAACAAAAGGCAATGACTGATCTGTTACTCAGAATGACTTCTCAGACTAGCAAACAATCATAATTCATTGCAAACCCCTCATGCCTTCCTCACGCAGCTGCTTACACCATGTGGCTTTTCATTAGATGTCTGGACATAATAAACACAGCAGTGTTTTTGAATCTTAAATATATATGACCCCTATCTCCATTATGCCTTTAACATACATCCATTATGCATTTAACTCCCAACAGTTTTAAGTGCTCAAGGTCAGGATGGACAGGGCTTTAAGTAACATAATCTAGAGGAAGATGTTCCTGCCTGTGGCAGGTGGGGTGGACTAGATAATCTTTAAAATTCCCTTTTGACCCTCTGATTCTACCTGAGCAGTACACAAGATTTTTGAATCCTTCAAAGGCATGTTCCTGTTGTGTAAAACTGCAGCACTATCATTTTCAGAGCACAGATTTCTCCTTTGGGGTCATAGGTGTGTGCATAATTGCTTCATTTATCTGTATGGATTTCAGTTTAACCCAACATTTTCTACTTTTTTCTCATTAATTCAAATCAGGAGTATCACATGATCTGGTGGACAAGCACACTTATGTGGTGCTTACACTAATCCTAACAAATTAGAACATAAAAACCACATATGAAATTAGGTACAAAACCAAGCAAGGACACAGAATAACAGTAAAAATAATACTGTGACATTCACAGCAATTTGTAAAATTCCCTCCGCATAAAATTTTTCAGAAGTCTCAACTGCTACCATGTTTTCTGCAATACCAAAAGATAACAAAATGCTAGACTTCCCATTCCGATATGCTAAAGGTACATAAAATGCACATAACTACTAAAGATAGATTACATAGAATAAATGAAAAATTAAATGCTCCACTGCCAAAATCTAATGATTTTGTGATCAGTCTGGAGCAAATATATGACTGAAACAAATGATTCATACTATATTAAGAAACTAAACAAATTAAAACATCAATGAATACCCAACTTTGGGCTCAGAGATCTTAATAACAGCAAAAAGAAATTGTTTCATTTGAAATAATCTATTGTAATCTTAAGTAATTTCCTTCTGGGATCCCTTATTAAACCATTTCATCTGCATGTCTGCTTTAACTTAATTACAAGCAGATTTACTGCACTGCATATCAGCCAGCATCCCTGAACTGATCCCTACTTGCAAAATTATTTTGCGTAATTTCACACTTACTCTTTATGCTTGTCTATCAAATCATAGCAAACTTCTGGCAACTTTTTTTAACTCCTGCTTTTCACTGAGTTTCTGGGGGAAAAAAAAAAAGCCCTCTCTTTGTAGAAATTCTCACCCACTGGGAAACAAATATACAAAAAAGACCCAAAGTAAGTAAAGGCTTGGTGTGTTGATAACTGCTCATTTATTATTATACAGCCTTCATGACTATGGCTGTGAGAGAGAAACATTTACTGCAAGAGAAGCAAAAAGAGACTTCTAATCACACAACTAAATTTACTGGTATATACAAAAATATGGTTTTTGAAATCAAATTGCTGCAGTCTCCATCTGAAGAATTTGTGCTCACTTTCCCTCTTCTGGGCATTTATGCTGTTCTCTAATCTAGCTACTGAGTATCAAGGGATTTTTCTTCTGAACATTCAAAAATAAAATTTCTTCTCAGACTCATTTTAGCTCATTTCTCCTTTAATGACAATTCTTGTTACTTCACTTTTCACACACCCACACAATTTTTTGAAAGACTTTCAAATCTTGTAGAGTACTGATTCTGCTGAACAAAATATCCACTGCTGTTTGACAGGCTGTGTAATCATTGCAAACTCCACAAAAGCACTCCCATCTCTCACACAGGTTAATTTTTTTTCAATCTAGCAGGGTAGGACTTTTTCCTTGCTTTACTGGTTTTTTTTCCTGGGCAAAGCAATAACCATTCTCCAGAGAGCTTCTCTTTCACTTGATGACTGTGATTAGACTGTTTGAACTTTTGGTGTAGTTACTAAATTACCACTCCCTCAGCAGATCAAGCAGTAGCAGAGAGAGAATCACAAAATCATTTAGGTTGGAAAAGACCTCCAAGATCATCAAGTTCAACCACAAACCTAACACTGCCAAGTCCCACTAGGCCCTGTCCCTAAGTAGGGTGGTAGCTTGCAGGACTAAAACCTGAACCAGCTGCACTCCTTTGCCAAACCAGTACCTGCTCACCCTCCATCTGTTGAATTCACAGTTATCAATTTGCCCTCCCACTTATTTCTTTAATGCCTGGGAGATGTTGTTTAACATTTGCTGAGATCAGTTCATTAAAATACTGATTTCAAGTGGCAATTGTCTGCTGGATTAGCACAACAGAATAGTTAATGCTTAAGTAAGAAGAGTAAACAAATGGCATTTAGGGAGGTTTTGGGCTCGTGAAAAATCAGTGACTCTATCTGGAAGGAAAGCAAGAGGATGCAGAAGGCATCGATGGATCAAATGTGCCCACAGCCCAGGCAACTTTCAACCCCTTTTCATGTAATGAGGAAAACATGGTCTGGCTGAGGAAAAGAACATTCAGTCTTTCAGCACTGTTTGTTTCAAAGCCCTGTGCTCCAGCTTGCTGACAAGGATGTCATGGGCTGGAGTCTAAGTTGCATAGATGCTACTGGCAGAACATTTGTGATTTTTCACCGGTCTCAGGCTCTCCAGCATCAATACATTATTCCTCATTTTCTACCCTGTACTCTATGTACATACTGTAGAGTGCTACCCTAACATATAAGCAGCTGCTGTATTTTGCATGAGAGCTACCTTTTAGATGCCCAGAGTCACAGTATTGTTTGTCATTTGAACTCAAGTAACAGAAATTTCTAAGCTCTTTGGTGACTTCTGAGATTCAGCTCTTCTGCCCTGGATCTTGGTAAATGCTCAGAAATTTTTCTTCTTTTACAGAAACTAGCAGGAGTTTTGCTCTAAGCAGCTTTTAAAAATATATTGAATTAAAGTGGAATAGGATAAAGTGCCTAAATCTGTGAAATACCACGGAATTTCTAGAATATGTTCCACATACATGTGCTAACAACAGCCAGAGTTTTCAGATACAGGTTTTTATATTCAGGTTCTTAAAATCTTTGCATTCCTAAACAATAGCTAAGCTAAAGACTGAGAAAAGCAGTTGAAATAGCAGTTATTACCTGTACTGCATTCAACTATGTCTATTAAAAAGCTACTATTCTCATGGCTGTGCGTATACTCACCAGCAAAAATTATCTAGTGAAACACTTCTTCTGTGGGAAAACACTGCTACAGCATGTGGTAATATCAGGCACTTTATAATAAACAAAAGCAGGAAAAACGTAGAAGACAATTTTCCCTCTGAAACAGGTATCATGTAAATTACACCCTAGTCAATCAGATAAATAATTAGCCTCTGTAGAATTTAGTTTTCAAATCCAAGTAAGGTCCTTCTCCTATTTTTGCTTGACTCTAAATGGATCTAAACTTTGTCCATGTAGTTGCTTTCAGATCCACTTACTATAAATTTGCTGCTAGTACTCTGGCCATTCTGCATTATTCTTTTAGTTCAGGTACATCCTACAATATATGAACTGAAGGATGGTGATACTGTAGTTAAACTAAAAGAAAGCAAATGAGAAGGTGAAGTCTCTGGCAGAACCTATCTCCTTTCTTCCTAAAATAGCGATGATAATTTTTTCATTCTGTAAGCAAGTTTCAGGACTTGGTAACAGCCGGCAAACTTACTTTGAGACCTCTGGATCTCAATTTAAGCAAAAGCCCTTCTCTCTCTCCCAGAAAGACAATCTATGCATTTGGTCAGTGACCTCCACACTACTGTGTTCACACAAATAATTTCATTTTAAGGTGCTTTGCTGCTTTCACATATTTCAGCGACAGCTGGTTTTATTTGATGGCCGTATTTTTACTACTTTCAAACTATAATCTGTTGTCTCAGAAACACATCCTGCATTTACAGAAAAGAGCTAAAAGAGACAAAAAGTCCAGTCTAATTTGGGTCTATTTTGCATACAGCACACAAGCAATATGAAGTTCAACTTCCTGGCCTCCACAAGCTCTCTGACAAGTCAGATCCCCAAACAGAGGAAAGAAGGTAGCAGTACAGAAAAAGAACGCCAAGCTTATTTTTAAAAAGTCAAACCAAAGTACTTGCAATTCAGCAAAACAAAATTATTTTCAATAATCTGTTATGTAATATAAAGTCACATTGTGCTTCACCTGAATATTTCCACTGTAGAATCACAGAATGGACGGGGCTGAAAGAGACCTTAAAGATCATCCCCCTTGCTGTGGGCAGGGACCCCTTCTACTAGACCAGGTTGCTCAGAGCCCCATCCAACCTGCCTTGAACACTTCCAGGGATGGGGAATCCACAACTTCTCTGGGCAACCTGTTCCAGTGCCCCACCACCCTCACAGTAATGAATTTGTTCCCAGTATCTAATCTAATCCTATCCTATTTCAGTTTGAAGGCATTCCCCCTTGTCCTGTCCCTACATGCTCTTGTAATAAATTTCTCCATTTTTCTTATAGGCTCCCTTCAGGCACTGGAAGGCCCCAATTAGGCTGAACAATCCCAATTCTCAAGTCTTTTTTCATAGGAGAAGTGCTCCATTGCTCTAACCCTCTTGTTGGCTATGAAGAGAAGCTCCCGAATTTTGAGCAAAAAAATGATACCATATGAAATGTGAGTTAACAGAAGATGCTACTGAAAGAAATAGAGGTTTATTAGCCTTAATTTCATATGGTATTTCTGCCAGAAATGCTCCCATATCTTAAGGAAAATACCCAGTCCTCTCAGCTTTGTTTGCTTAGTGAACAGTAGCAAACCAACAGTGAGCAGTCACCTGCTCTTTTACAGTCTTTCCAAGAACAGATCTCTATGATTTGTACCTGGAATCACACATACTTGTGAAACCTGCTGTGGTATCGGGTCTCTGCCCCTAGACAAGACCATCCTATGTGACCTATGGTGTTGCCTTCCTTCCATCTTTACCACAGCCTGATTTCAACTGTAACTGCTTTCCATGGAATTTCCAAATCAGATAGATAGATAGATAGATAGATAGATTCATATATTCAGCATTGTATCCTCTCAGAATTTTACATTAACAAACACGGGTTGAACAACACAATGCACTGAATTGCATGCTATATATCATAAAATCTGTCTCACCTGAGGAAAGGCTAAACAAGTATGTTTTGTATAAATCCAAAAGAAATACATTCTACAACTGATGACTCAAGTACAGTTAGTTGCTGCTTGCAGAAGGTAAACGAGTACCTGCTAAAAGCCATAAAAATCACTTTTGATGGTATGACATGCATTGAGACCTACTTCTGCTTCAAGAGAGACATAAAGACAACTATGTAATTTCTGTTTTAAAAAGTGTGTAACACTTTTTCTTCTCAATTTAAGGCAGGGGAGCCAATCAAAATGGAGTAATCAGCCTGCTTCTATGCTCATAACATCAGTATTGGGAAATGCTTAGCAAGCACAGCTCACTAAAACTGTATTTGACAGTTGTTTTAATGGCAGCTGCTACAAGATTATAACTTGGTATGAATACAGATCTCAAATATTACCTTTTCAGCGAGCACTTTCAGTTCTCAAGACAAGAAAGAAGGAGCAAATGACAGAAAGAGCCAAGGCAGAAAAAGACTAAAGCAGGAGAGAAAAAGGGCAAAGCAACCTACATCCAACACGTGTGGTTTCCTACAGCATCATGTTCTTATTTAACACCAGCAATGTTAGTCTGCAGCAATTACCTGCTCAGTCCATTACATGTTTCTAACCCACTGTCAGGAACCAGAAGCACAGTTACTGAGGTTTATCTTTTAGAGCAGTGGGCCAAGCTTTGCATTATGCAGACATACCTGCAGCATTAGAGTAAAACAAGATGCTAATGAACCTGGGATGTAATGCATTAGTGGACTGGGGTTTTTTCCCGTCTCTCTCTCAGACACCTTGTAGCCACTACCATCAATAATACCACACTATATAACAGAAAAGCAATATAAGCAAGCTGAGGTATTGGAGTTACTATTAAGCAACTGAATTCTGCTTTTTCACTTTCAATTTTTTTAAATGAATTTCTGGTTTTTTCCCAACAGGACATACAGCAATTTTTAACTACTCATTCCCCTTCATTTTCTCTGCCCCCAGCACCACACAGAGAGTAGCTATCGAGTGTAGAGACTCAGTAACTTCACAAGAGCTTGGGAGCTGAAAGGACCCAAACAGCAGACGGAAGAACAGTAGCAGCCAGTTACAAAAGGAATCTCATTTTATTCTTTCCCCTGGGGCCTCTGCCAGTCATGCTGTGCACACTCGGCTGCTTGTGCATGCTGGGCAACACTCTTGGGGCAGATCTTCATATGTAGTAAAACGTGTGTCAGTCTCAAAGGGACTGTAACACTTCACACGAAGCTCTATCGCCTATTTTTTTTCCTAAGTGTGTGTAACAGTGTAGGAAGAATGTCTGAATCTAAAGATCTGTACAATACACCTATAAAAATGGGTCTGTGGAGGAAAAAAAGAGGTACAAATGGACTATTGCTATCAACTATCACTTGAAGGTCACTTGTCACAAGTGACCACCTACTAAACATGGTTACCCTGGCAAAAGAAAAAAAAAAAAATAGAGATGGCACTGTATTACCTGTTGTCTATAGCACTGGTATTGTTTTTTACCTGACTGCTTGGTGTCCTACCTCAGCTTTTTGTTTCTCTGTTAGAGTGTAAATTCCCTTTTTTGGAAATTTAATAAGGCATCTAAAGTCTGTCATTCAATTCCTGAGATGGGTAAATCTTGTATATTCACATTTCATTGAACAAACTCACAGTATGTGTAACTTCATGCAGCACCGTGTGATGCTGAGGATGTTTAGAAATTGGATTTATTGTGGATTTATTTTAAAATAATCTCCAGTGCTGAGGAGAGGTTATTGTCACAGCAGGCAACTGTGGAGCAGTGAGAGAACTTTGCTGGTTAAGGAGGAATAAGTGAGCAGTGTGAATAGGAAAACTGAGAATTCAATATGTTTTGAAATTCAAAAGCTTTCATGAAACCATAAAGAGACAATGCTATTGCAGGGGATTACAGTTTAAAGAATATGAAAACCAGCAAGACCCAAGTGTATTTCATATTGGGATTTCCATTCCTGACTAAAATGCTGGAAAGGTTTGTGTTCTCTGAGTGCTGAGGAACCCAAGAATAAAAAAAAAAAAAAAAATTGTTTTGCTTTGTTTTGAGACCTCAGGGGCAAGAGAGATACAAAAGACCAAATAGCTAGCTTTAACAAACTGGTTAAAAATACGTAAACATTCCTGAAAAATAGGAAGTCACATCATAGATTTATATGAAACTTGCAATTTCCAGGCTGCCTCTACTTCAGCAGCAAGGTAGTCAGGACAGACTGACAGAAGAGAGAGGTACAGATTGACAGATGAACAAGGACCTTGGGGCCTGAGTCATGAATTCATTGACTTGCTACAGTGTGGAGCACCAGGCTCTGGCTAACTCATGCTGAACTAGCAAGCAGCAAACCCCAGCTGGGAAGAGAGATCATCAACACAGAAGATACGTGGTTTGACCCTTGGTCACACCTGCAGTTCATCATTCCATGGGCAGTTTGTTCATGCTTCTTTGTTCATAATGGTTGCAGACTACTGCACTTGTGTTTCTTGTACTTTAGGAGAGCTTAGGTTAATAAAGGAAAACAAGCTCACGAGTACTGAGCACACCCCAGCTGATTGATTCATTTCTTCACTATCAATTCAAATGGGATGTCTTCCCTTCAGCACAGCAGGTTCTGCAGTCATACAAGCACTCTGTATGACTGATGCAATGGAAATACCTAAAGAATAAGTTAAATTTTGACACTTCACTAAAAACCATTTCACTAATGATGACGGTGATTTGGCACATCTGGAAGAAAGGAGAAAAGAAATGACATACAAGCAAATTTTCTTGCTTGGGAAGTTCTTCCCAAGATCTGTACGTGACTCATAACCTGCCAGCGTGCTGCCAAAAAGCAAATCAGAGAATGGGACTCTATAGCCCAAGGGACACACACCTCACATCATTTTTCCTTCCCATAAGAGGAGGCAAAGTAGGAAAAAAATGAAACAATACCTCTCTCCTGTGCAGTTCAAGCTGCACAGTTTTGGAAACAATAGAGTCCTCTGTGACCTAGGTTTGACTGTGATGTGAGTGAACAGAACAGGCAATAAAATGTTTAAGAGAAGGATGAGAGAACAGATGAACACACACTACCAAACTCGGTGTGTAACAACAAAAGATTCAACATAAGAGACTGAACTGAGGATCTTAGACTTCAACAGTCCTCCATTGTAGAAACTCAGGATGGTTATTTATTGACTCAATTAAAATCTTACTAGATGAATGACAACCTTGTTTCTATGACAAGGTATTGATGTTTCTAGGGAGAGGAAGTTTTAGTACTTAATACTACTTTTACATTGTATTATACCAAGGAAATTGCCAAAGTTAATAAAAAAGACTTATCTTAGATGGAAAAGAAATGTTACCTGAAGAGATTATGTAAGGAAGTATGATGGCATTCTCCATCATAACCCATGCCCTCATACTGAAATAGCAACTATGACTCTTCAGCCTGATTCAGTGAAGTACACAATTTAGAAGCTTTAGGGACAGTTTTCATTTACATTTTTATATTTTACTTCAGTTTGCTCTACATATTCAGCTGTTTAACCAGTCGGGACATTCAGATTTTCCTTCTCCACCAGTTTAACTTTTTGATAAACTTATATAATAAAACACTATTATATAGATTAATTACAGATGCAAATGCATAGCTTAGAAAAAATATGCAACATCCAAATTGCTTTTGATAATGTAAGAAAAAAAAAAAGTAGAATCCCATGTAAACTAGAGCTCTGCAGAACTCCAAAGTACTGGCACAAGAAGGGCTTGGGGAGAGGCTCTTTGGCCTCCTAACAGCTTGAGAAGCTTAAACAAATAATTTCTCCTCACAGTTCTCAGTGCAGGATTGTGTATCCCAAAGCTCACAGCCAAACTAGGCACCCATTGAGTTAAAATGGAGGCAAATAACTAGGAGAAACCTATTAAGAGCTACAGAAAGAAATTTTAGGGAATGAGCTCTTGCTTGTCTCATGCTTAATGCCTTGAAGGTCTCTTATCTAATCAATGTACTAGAATACCCTTTACCAGCCCACCAGATTTTAAAACAATGTCCTGTATAACCAGAGCAGAAAAAGTGCCCAGAGAGATTCTTCATGTAAACCTTTTGTTTCACAAAGCACCTAGCAAGGGTGCCAGTCTCTGAAAGGCATTGTGCTTTTCATTGTAGTTTTCTGTCAAATTAATCCATGTGACTATAGATATCACAGCCTAAAATACTGTGCATACTCCAAAATAACATACAGAATGTATTAATGCACTGTAATTACAAAAGTTCATCTGCATCAACACATCTTGTTGAATACCCAAGTCACAGACAAGTCTCTGTAGAGTGTACATGAACAGACTTCCACTGAATTACAAGGTAAAAATATATCAATAAGCCCAATTCTCTTCTATATTCAGTAGTAAAGGTGTCACTGTTATCAACTGTTGCAATGTTTTAAGCACAGAAGTCAATACACAACAGGCATCTTCAAAAAAGGAAAAAAAAGGAAAAAGGAAAGAAGAACAGGAAAAACAGGAAAATGGGAAAAAAAAGGAAAAAAGAAAACAAGAAAAAAAAAAGAAGAGAACAAAGTTTCCCAAACAAGAGAAAGATTCACCAGAAAAATATAAATAGCCACCAAAACCAGACAAAATGAAACAGAGAGAGACAAAAAGGAGAATCATTAAGAAAGAGAAAGCAATTTATAAAGCAAGAAAAAATAACATTCAAATCAAGCTATGCTGCTTTTCAACATAACAGTCAGAAGATTATGCGTTCTCTTCAGGAAGTCTTAAGCTAATCCTCACAACTCAAATTTGGCAAGTTAGGTAGTTCATGTTCTTCATATGAAAAGAGAGCTTTGTTTGTGCACACATGGGATATTTATGACAGCACTCGTGGCATCTGCGGCTGAAGGTAAACAGTTGCTATGTTCCAAGCAGTACTTCCAAAATGTAGCAATTCCTTAAACATCAGGGGAGCAGCACAGCCATCTCCAGCCCTTTACACTTAGCAGACCAAGCTGAAGACAAGCTTTTTTGTTTCTTCTGTGGGGTTCAAAAAGAAAAAAAGGCATTGAGAGTGTCTGGAGACAGCTGCAGTGACCCTTGGGAAAGAGCTGGAAATGCCAGAAATGAGAAGATCCTGTGGGAGCTCCAGTGAGCTCCAGTAGAGGAGCCATCCTGATGCACTGACTAAGTTTGATGCAGGAGAACAAGACTGTGAACACAAAATAAAAGGTAGCAGCAGACCTTCCTGGACCAACAAAAAGAGCAGTGGTATAAACACAGGGAGGCAACTTCCTACAAATACAGAGAAGTACACAAGCCATGCCCCAACACCCACTGAAGCAAACAAGTTTTGCACAGAGAACTGATGCCATTTTTACCTCCTGTCAACCACAAACATCACCATTTTAACTTCCTCCTCCAAAACCAAGAATTAGCATTGGAAGATTGCTTCGCTGGTGAAGAAAAGCATGCTATCTTCTATTCACACTTGCAATATAGACACCATCTTCCTGCATTTTTATCATTGCAGATATATTTAAAAAATGGTTCTGGCAAATATAGAGAGAAAATGGCTTTTTTCTACTCCTCTCATATTCTAAGATGATTTTTTAAAAAAGCTGAAGCTGAAATGTGTGGTACCAAAAAACCCCACAACTTAATAAACAAAAGAAGAATGAAATTCTACTCCTTTTCTGAAAACCAGAGTTCTTAGCCGTTTATACAAGGTGCTATAAGGTCTCAATTATATCCTCCACCAGATAGCCACATCTTTTCTTTGGTGTCCCTCAATGCTTAGGCTGTTTGGTTTAATTTCCTAGGTCCCTGAAAATCCTCCAGTTTCTTTCTTTAGTGCTTTTGCTTGGTAGAGACTAGTAATTACACCTTTCCCAGGACTGCTGTGTGAGGGCTGTAGGAGCAGGGCTGGCCCCGGAGACCCTGTAATTCCTTAGGCATTCATTTGTCACAAGGTCCAACCTTGTGCATAAGGGGACCATTTAGAGTTCATACAAGCTCTCAATTTTTCAAGGAGTCTAGACTCTTTACCTAATGAAGTAACATCAAAAAAATACAAATATCTGTGAAACAACAGATGCTGGCATGCTCTACTGCAGTTCAAATTCCTTGCCATATTTCAGCATTCCTTGGGGCTAGGTCAGAGGTTCAACACACAGCTTTTCTTGAGAAATTTCCCCTTTTTAAGGCAATCTGTTCCCTTTTTTTTTTCCTCTCCAAACCTTGCTACTTCAAGCACTTTTGGTTTATAACCCCCTCCTCTTCACCTGGGGACCCTTTCATCAGCCTCCTTAGGTCAGCCAAGTCCCACCAGCTGATCTGTTGCTAAGTTACTACTCCTCTGTTTTAGACTCCAAAAATGATCCGTCTGGGGCAACAGCCAACTTTTTGCAAAATATCACTCTAAATACATGTTCACTGTAGTTAAAATGACCTGTTATTTTTGCTCTCTGGCATTGCAGATACTCTCCCTCTTCTCCCTGGCAGATTTTATAACAATACAGGAACAGAAGACTGCCAGGAAAGAAACCAAGCTCCATGTTCACAGGTTTGTTGTAGACTCTGTTCCCAGCACTGAAGAGAAGCCCCATGATGCACGAAAACTGAACCCAAAGCCCACCCTTTCCCTCCCATTTTAGCAGCATGCAACAAACCTGGAGAACATGATTAGAGCAGGTCCTTTTGTTTTACACGAAGCTAATCGTGCCAGCTGTATTTTGCTGTAGCAAATGGGTGGACTTGTATGGATGGATTTGTTCTGATATTCCCATCAGAACTCAAATCCATTCCATTTTGACCTTACACAGCATCTTTCAAATTTCCCAGATCTTACATCTTTTTTCCTCAAAATCTGTAGTTATAGCCTGATGCTTATTTCCCACTTATTAGTTTTAAGCTCCACTAATTCCCCCATCTCACCTGAATTATTCTAGAGTCCCTGAGCATCCACAAGTGGCATATCGAGAAATTAAGTGAAAATGAGACAATTTTTTTTCTCTTACTTGATTCCTGCAGGCAAAAACTGTCTACAACAGGAGATAGGATGAGCACCAGACTCATGTCTCAGTCTGTGCTCTTAGAGAGGTTGTTAGTGGTTCCAGTCTGTGACAAAACATTTTTCAAACTCCTCCCTATGTCCAGCCATGAATTTGACAGCTGCAATATAAAATGCTGTGCTGCTTTTGTTTTGGATTCCTCCTTTTTTTTTCTTGCTTGAGATGGCAAGAACACTGGCTGCTGGTTCACCTTGCAGATACACCACCCAACACTTACTCCTCAAAAAGCCCATACACCTTCTTTTCTCCAACTAAAACCACGTGGAAATCGCTACCTTCTTTTTTCCAACTAAGCACATGGAATAACTTACAAAACAAAGACAGACAGCTGCTTGTTAAAGATCTGTGCCAAAAATCTTGCTTCTGCCCTCTCTACCAAATAAGTTAATAGTGTTTTTTCAACTGCCTTCAGCAGGAATTTGATGTCACTCCTACAGCATCAGGAGATTAATTTAGTAGACAATTTAGGAGAAAATATTATCAGGCCCTTAAAAAAATGACAACTTAAAAGGAATAGAAAATTAATTTAGCAGTAGGCTGAGCCATCATATAAGCGCAAGATTCAAAAATGAGTATCTTTACTGTAGAAACTATTTCCAATAGCCTCATTTTCAACAGATAGTATTATATTCTTGTATTTTACAGTGCAAGTGTTCATAAGATAAAAGACTACTGATAGTGAATAAAGGCATGAAAACTCTGGTCTCAACAGTGTTAAAAATAATCCAGCTGATAGAGATACACAAAAGCAACTTAAAATAGCTAAAAATGATGAAAGGACACAGAATGAACTTGCACGTGAAATTGTTTCAAGATTGTTGTTCCAGAGGCCATTTTTGTCTGGAAAGCAGTTTTTGTCATCTGTCTAGACCACTTCCAGTGACCACAGAGGGGACCGACCAGCAAGCACAATTGCTCCCTTCCAACATGTACATCCACATTTCCCACCAAGAGGACTTCCAGAGACCCTGCCTGGGAATACAGACTGAGACAAGCCCTGCAGGGTATCTGCCCTCTAATGTAAATACTGCTTCCATGTCTTTTTCAGATGCTGTCTCACAAGAGACTCTTATTCTGGAAGCCATGTATTTGTCACTAATGTCTCCACAGTTGTAGAAGAGAATGAGGTCTGGAGGTTGATTGGAAAACCATTTATTATCCAGAAGCGAAGGGCCATGAGGCACTGTGTGCATCCAAGCACACCACCACAGCCATCAGCAGGAACTGCATGCCAGGTGGGAATGTAGGTCAAGGCTAGGATTTTTTTCCCTATTACTGGTGTTAAGATTCTTCAAGATTACCAACAAGGTGATGACATTAAAAAGGACAGTAGGGAGAAGCAAAGTGTGTGTGATTTATGAGCTTATACTGAGTGCAAAGTCTGTTCTCCTTCTGAAAACAAATTCCTTTCTGTATTTATATTGTGGCATTCAACAAACTGCATTATGTCTCATTTGTACCTGTGCCTCCACCTCTCAAAATCCCACCTCAGTTAGCACTGAGAAACAATAAGGAAATTGCAATAAAGCACTAAAAAAAAAGGAAGAATGAAAAAAAAAAGCCGTCAGGATTTTCACTGAGAAGAGATAAAAGTTCCACAAGGGACCTTACTATTGCCATCAATTCTTATGCTGAAAGCTGGAAGTTAACACAGTAAGGAGTGATACTATATAAACCTAAAAGAGAAAGCTCTCTCTAAGCAACAATTATAGCTTAAAGATGTTGAATGTTTGTGACTGTGCACACAACCCTTGACTGGATTATATCCTGTGCCGCAGATCCTTGGATAGCAATTTGGAGTCCTGAAATCAATTGATGTCATCTGAGGAGCTGCCTTATGAGAGTCTGACAATTTTATTAAACTGAGAATACCAATGCACTTATTTACTTCTGTAACTCTTGACTAGAAGTCCAATTATTATTCAGGGATTTATTGGACTATATTCATGGCTACTGATATTGTTCGGAGTGTTATTTTAACTGATTTTAAACTGAGATACATAACACAACTTCTACAAGCCGTTGCATAACCCACTGTCCCACCACATCATTATTTTCTTGACTGGTTACATTAATTCCTTGATGCACAGGCTGCTAATTCTGATGCAGTGGAATAACATTCACATTGCCAGCAAGATTTTTTGTTCCCTGTGAAAAATGCACTTTCATCCTGAATTATTCTATATTAGAGGAAAACAAGGAGAAACAAATGCAATGACTCCATGAAGATTGGGGTGTGTGTCTTCTTGGGGACAAGTAGACTCAGAGCTGCAGTCAAACACATGCCTTGTGTTTAGTTTCACTGGTTTTGATCAACTGAAGTCACTTCAAAGCTCTGTTCACATTCTCTTCTGATCTCAGATTATCTTTGCATTCAGCCTACATATTGAGCTATATCACACACTCAGAGTCCCCTCTTACCAAAATATCAGTGCAGTGTACTGGGAGAGAAGTGGCACCATAGGTAAAGCAAGAGAGTAGCTACTATCTCTTTTTCTCAACATTCAAGGAAATTGCAAATATTATCTGATGTAAAGCAGTCTCTACTAAGCTCTTGCTTTGTCTACAATCAAGGCCACTTAGAACTTCACAATCAATGTGAAGTAGCCCCAGACAGGCATGGGAGTATCACTCCTGCACAGAAACATCTAAATCAGCTCGCTGAATGCTTATGCATCACAGTCCAAAACACATCCAACGTGCTCTGCCTGTCCAGCTGGTGACTGGACATAGGAGATTAACACAGCATTCCCAAAGCCTGCAAACAGACCATGAGGTTTGCCTCAACTCCTCAAAATGAAACTGCCTCATTTCCCTAAAAACACTACAGAGTAGTGAAAACCACCCCCAAACCTAAAGAGTAGTAAAATCCAGGTAAGGGTAGATAGACATGAAACACTGAATCTCACAGGGAACAATTTGGGGACTGTTAAAGGAAGAAGTGGGAATTAAAAGCCACTCTCCCATTTTGAGGTTAAGAGAGATGAAATTGCAGCTCCCAGGGTGACTTTCTGCAGAATACTCTGGCAACCTCTATGCCTACTTTGATGTGCAAGGGAAGCTGCATTTTCTGCTTCTCTCATGGATTGAAGCAATTTCTATTCAACACACCACAGTCCAATTCAGCTTTGCCAAAGCAAGCAGTTGAAGAAAAGTATAAATCTTAAGAGGTGCATGTATGTGTGAAGCACAAATTCACCCTCATGTCCTACTTCGCAGCAACAAAGTGTAGACCTGTCCTGTACTTCCTCACCAGCAGCTCTTTAAAGCAAAACACTCTGGGCTCTGAACAAAGCCCCTTTGTCAAATAACAATCCAACAGGTACAGGCCCCTCATTTCATGCTTTCTCCATTAAAATGCAAATCTCTGCCTTGACACAATGACATTCAAAATGGAATCTCTAAAAGTAATGCTGCACCACAGAGCTTGTGTCATCTACTGATAATGACTACTTTTGCAACCCTTTTAACTGCTTTCATGTTTATAATTTTGTAGACACTTTTTCTTCAGGAGAGAATAATTTTTAATATAGTCTTAACAAGAAAGACATATACTACAATATGTGAGCTCAATTAAGTTTTCTGATCTAAAGCAATAAATTCCATTATAAATTAACAGAAACAATACGACAAGTAGCAAAATCTGATTAATAGGAGGATTCTAGCCAATAGGTTTTTCTAATCTGGGGATCTGACAGTTGCATAAAAATAGCAGACAAGAAGAAATAATGGCAAATTTAAAATCACAACGATGGTAATATATAATAAACTACGTATTTCAAAAGATTATGTTGCAAGTGAAACCTTGTACCAAAACTTATTGATCAAAAGAATGGCTGTCTATAAAGTTATCTTTCACTTCTTGTTCTTGTACATACGGAAATCAGAAAAGCCCCAGATCTTTATACAGCTAGAGAATTTACACAGTCACCTGAATAAAGCAGGAAGAAACTTTAACCACAGGAGACCCGTGGTTAAAGACACAGTACTTTATGAAAATCCACAGCTAGCACTCATTTCTGGATGACTGTCAAAGAATATTGCTGTAAATACTGAACTGGTATCTCACAAGAAGAGATATAATTCTGCTCTGCTTTTTGAAATGTAAATGCTGTTAAGTGTCTTTGCTTCTTTTTAGTTTGAGGATCGAGTAATCACCGTTATGAAGGTAAAACCATGCAGGAAAATTCTGCTGTTAGAGCACCAGAAACAAAGAATATTAACGAGTCTGAACCCACTTTCCTTTTCCATCCAACAAGTCAGTCAAGGGCCAGTGCCAGAAAGGGTTTGATATAAGCTCCAGTTGCACGTCCTTTTTGTGACAGCCTGATGTGGGCCCCATGCACTGCCCTATTAGACCCCTATGTACTACTCACCTTTCCACTATTACTACTCACCAACTCATCTGGCATCCCAGGGCAAACAAACTGTCTTAGAACATTTAATTCCATTAGAAAACCAAATTAAACAGATTGGTTCAAACCAGTTCCAACAGTGGACATAAACACCTCTGACACTCTCTGTATCAACTGTTTTTAGCTCAAGAGGTTTCCTGTTTCCCTCTACTTATTAACCCACCATGACTTTCTCTTCAAAGTACTGACCCAACCTCCCACTGACCTAAGGGACACACTTTTAAACTCTGAGCATTCACAACAACCTGTGGGAATAATTTTCAGAACTGCAGTACTTGTTCCGTGGAAAACAATGTTTTTAACTCAGCTCTTGCCAGTTTCACCCAGTGCTCCCTAGCTCCTGCACCAGAGAGATGCTGATGGAGGGATCTCCAGCCACTCCCTGCCCCTCAACATGCCTCTATCCCCCACCTACAGATGTATTGATGAAAAACACTACTTATGTAAAGCAAGGTCTTCCAAAAACATGTATTCTGACAAAACTGCATCCGTATTGCCCCAATAATTTTACCTATACTCGCTGTTTTTACTGTGATTAAAAATTACTTAAAAGATCTGGCCCAGTGCTCATGTAATAGTGTCTCCTTTTCCAAAATAAACTATAAACTCTTTCGCTGACACAAATATCCTGCCCTGAGAGATGTGACTTTCCTAAGTAAATTGCACCACGCAATAAAAAGATCCGTAACAATACGACTATGTGCTAAAACCTCTTTTCAACAGAATTGTCAAGTTCTTGACAGAACTGTATTTTATTCATGTGAACTTCAAAAAAAAGTCATAAAAATCCTTCTGGCTGTTTCTGAATTATAAAACATAAAAATGCAAACAACATTCTTCAGTTCTATCCACATTAAAAATTCCTGCTCAACAGATGTAATAAATTATTTTCCTAGGACCTGAATTATAAAGCAACTTTTCCTAAATCATAAAATCATGGAATAACTTTTGGCAGCATGACAACCTTTCGTTTCTAAAATTCACCTAACTGAAAACTTTCTCATCATACACAGCAGTAAATCTATCATGTTATGCCACACAATCCTTAGAAAATTCTACTTTTTATTTCAATAGGGTGATATGGGCTAATATAAACAAAATACAGAATTATTTTGGTTGCTTTGCCCTCTTAGCTCATACTTGGAATCTATATCTTAGTATTTCCATGGCAGTAGTGAATAGGGCAAATCATAATTTCAGTGTTTCTCTACAAATATTGTGTTAGTTTGCACTTGCTTTTATTGTCAAGCAAAACTTACGGCCTGAACTTGTCTATGTTGTTTCAGCCTAACTCTCAGCTGCTTTACAGAGGAGCAATTTCACTACAGACCAAAGAGTTGTAATGAAATCAATACCAGTCCTTAACGATTCACATCACTGAGCTGTCATGCAGGATCAGTTTCTGCTTCTTCACCTTCAAATGTCCAGAAAATGCAGCAAACTCTCTAGACCAGATTTTCCCCATAAATTTGAATGAAATAAACCAGGAATATCGCCACCACAATTGCCATCATTGTGTGCAAGGGTCAATGGACTTCGTTTCTAAATTCCACCCAGAAAAGTTGGGAGTTCCTTTTAAGGTAAAACACCTAATTAATTCTGATTTCACTTTTATTTGCTGCCTATCAGTTAAAAAGAATACAAAGGTTACAGCTCAGCTACAGGGATGAAATTAGGGAAAGTTTTTAAAAACCACTCTCATTCAAAGAACTTAAATATTCAAGTCCCATCAAAAACACTTAAAATTTTTAGAATCATAGATGCTTTTGCAAACCCACTACATGCAGCCAGACAGGAGCCTATGAATTTTGCATGATTTGCTTTCAATTTCAGCAGTGAACTGCAATGAATCTGGGACGGAGACCCTCTGCTGAATCAGGACTCCTCATTTTGCAGGAACAAACACTTTTAGAGCTGCCATTAAGCAAGGTTCCATAACTTCATTTAAAGGGACACAATTTCTTTTGTTCCAGATAACACAGAAAGGCATGAAACATTAACATGCCCAACTGCTTCCTGCATCAAATCCAGGTTTTGAGAGCATGACATCAAAACATGCCTGGCAGTCAAAAGGTTGCAAATGAGCACAGAGGAAGCTGGCAATCCTGTTTCCATTTTCTCATAGCACTGTCCAGACTTCGTGATAGCAGCCCCAGCAAATACCTGCCACAGTGAGACCTGCTGTGACCCTGACACAATGCCAGTGAGCTCCTTTATTAAAAAACACTGTGAGCAATGCAGCTGTGTTTGGGTGCGAGTATGTCTCCAGCTCATTTTTCTGCTGAAGTACACAAAACAATATTAAGTATCATTCCACGAGAATAGAGCACTGCATTAGTTTAGCATTTTGTTGTGGAATCACACACAGTGAGAATACACTTACTGCATTTTGGCCCTGGAGGAGAGAACAATCAGCAAATGGATTTTACAGCTAGGAGCTCCCTGAATCCAGAAAATCAGAAGCTCGGGTCTTTGTTATCCTTCAATGAAATGAAGCACTGGGACACACGATGAGCTCAGAAAACATCATAAGAGAGGCCAGAACAAGTATTGTGAGGAATGAAATGAGTAAACGGGCTTTCAGAGCCAGTCCCTATTCAAAACAGACATATTGCTATTAGTTTCAACCTCTGACAACTACTTTTGTCCTTGCAACTGAAAATGTGAATGTATGGCTTTCCATTAATTAGACTGGAGTGTTTTTTCAGGAAAAGGGTGTAACAACAACAACAAAAAAAATCTCTTAATTGCATGGCATGAAAATGGTGGTGATTCTGAATGCTAATTCCAAATTATTACACATTATGGTCTCTAAACCTTTCCCACTGCCCTATTTCCAAAGATAGCAAATCTATAAAGTAACTGGGTAAGAATTGGAGTGGACTATTCAAAATTGTTTCACAATTTTCTGATAGGCTTAAAAATCTAAGGATAGAAATACCATTTCAGGCTGACAACATACGCAGTCACCGTGATCACAACACCTGACAGATCTGGCCATCTGAATTAATCTTTGGCCTGGAAATGTCAATATTTTACTCTTCTCTAGTTTTTCTTTTAGTCACATGGGTCACATGGGAGATCACTTCAGAAGCAGTAAAATTGCAAAGTTGTTCTGACATCAACTTAGCCTTTAATCATGGTAATTCAAGACTTAGCTTTTGAAGCTGCACCTATTTGGAGCCACTTTGCTGAAAGCACAGGATCCAGTGAAACAAACTTTTGTGAAAATAACTGAGCTAAATAAGTATTGTTGTAAATATGGACAGGAGCTGAGTGGAAAATAGGTGTGAAATAAGCAGTCTTGAACTGATCTAACATTCAGAGGGCAAGTAAGTAGAAGAGGAGATAAGCTGCACCTGTGCATTTTCAGGCCCTTATTTTGTGTGTGTTTTCTGTGTTTGTGCATTCTACATTTTCATCACCCATTCACAGGGAACACCGTTCACTTCGGAGCTTGAGTTTGATCCCCCACCTAAGATACTTACTTTATACACACATGCTAAGTGCAAAATCAGTTCTAGTCACACCATCCTTCTGTTGCATTTGGTTTTGACCAACTCAGACCAAATAAACAGCTCAAAATACTATTTTGAATCACCACTGAAGAGGCTCAACATTTGAACTTAAATTTTGCTCCACTGAAAACTTTCAAGGTTCATACTGCTGGAGTTATCCTGGGGAGACACTGTATAGACCTATTTCATGTTTTAAGAAATACCTAAAGATCAAAGGACTCCATTTGAAATAAACTTAGATAAGGAACCACACACAAATAAACAAGTGTCTCATTATTTCTAAGGAAATAACACTAGCAATGAACGTAAACTAAAACATCCTTTTCCCCATAGGTCACAAAAGAGAAAAAAAAAGACACCTTAGAAAAAGGTCATATTTCAGTATAGTTTGTTTTAATGTATTTCATATTCCATTTTCTCTGCTACACTGTACAGTAAATACATTTGATTTTAGCTTTCCTTAATGAGATTATCTTGGCCAGGGGGTGAGGGAAGCAATAAGAACTGCCCTTTTTTGTATGTGTGCATCTTGGTCCCAGGTAAGGCGTACGACCTGTTTATTGTACATGACTACCTGACTCATACTAAATGGAAGTGGATTTAGTTGTGGTCTCTGCTCCTAAAGGTAAGGTTAATCACACCAATACTAAGTCTTAAACACAACCTCCCCCAGAACTGGCCTCAAATTACAGGAAACAGAGACAGCTGGAATAAGGAGTGAACTTTCTGCTGTCTGGTACAGTCAAACTCCAAGCAAAGCTTTTTCCTCATTCACATGGAACAACTTGTGTGTTGAGTAACGGCATGAGCTCACATGGGCATTTGTCCCTGGAGCACAGTCCCAAAGGTCTCTGCTCCACACTTGTCATTGCTTCTCACAAAGTCTGCAGAAAGCAAACATCTTTACAAGGTAATGGTAGTTAAATTCCTTTCCACCAAATGCAAAACCTTTCATCATAGTCAGCTGGAAATGGACTGCTAAACCTAAGACCAGGTTTGCTTTTATAGCTACAGTGAAACTTGCGTGGGAAAGATTATGCTCATACATTTTCTCAGGATTACCAAAACATCTATGTAAACTATTGCAAACGATCATTAAAAAGCTTTTGTACCGACATCCTGAAGAAACTTTGGAAATACACACAATATAACAATAAAAGTGGCTACCCTCCATTACGTATTTCTAGCTGAATACAGTAAGATTCCAGAAATACCTATTCACTGGTAGTACATTACAATAACATGACTAAAACCAATTTCTTACACTATGTTCTTGCTATGCTACCTTTGCAAATACCCGAGCTGTTGTATAGCTCAGCTGTTCAAATTTCTTTTTCTAAACTGATGTCTTAAATGTGGTGGCATTAAGCAATGACAATGTGAGATGTAAGTCTTCTCTTCATGTAAAAGCACTAATAGTGGTAGGTCATTTTCCCTGTTTCTTCAGCTCTGCATTTTATAAAAGGAGAAAACACTTATCACACTGTCAAGGCAAACAAGGCATGCCACATTAGCTTTCCTCTGTCACAACTGGTTAGGTGTGCTGCAGCACTCCTCCAGGCAGCCAGGCACAAAGAGGCTTGTCAACACAGTGATGACTTCTTCAGACCTGGCTTTTAGGATTTACTTTGATGTGCAAAACTATCACTCTGCATGCCGTGAACAAACTAATTCACAACACTGACACTTCATGTGTATTAAAAAGGCAGATGCAATTATAATTTTTGGATAGGTCAGCATTGTTTCTCTAATGTATACCTTCTTTGCAAAAGATCTAAAGATGATTTTTAACCTGTTTTTCTGGTGTCAATCCAAAATGGACTTGCTTTTCTTCTAAGTATTGCACAGTAGAACTGCTTCTCAAGTAAGTGTAAAACATGTAAGATGTAATTTTTTTTTTTTTTAGGTTATATAACACCAGTGAAGCATTTGCCTTTCTACACAATAATAACAAGAAACAATTCTGAAAAAATCCACCTATAAATACTTGCTATGTTTTTCAATACATATAATCTTTGGAACATGTCATTAAGACATTTGTTTGAACCTCTCTTTATTCTTCTGTCTTTCAGATTCCAAGTAAGCCACAAAGCTGCAACCTGCAAGCACCTGACAGAGGAAACTAGCTCCACTGAAAACTAAGCAACTATTTGGTGCTTATAGGAAAGAAGGATGTTGAATACCTAAATCTTGGTTACAACTCTCAAATAAATCTCACCGAAAACGTTTTGGTAGCCTAAGGACTTGTAACAATTCAATTACACTAACACCAGTAGAGAGACACTACTAGTTCACACTGAGCAGAGCAAATACACGATTGAGTTAGTAACACACACAGGGGTTTCACAACAGGTTGTTTTCCACACAGCCTTTGACAAAATTCTACAGACTTTTAGCCTAGAAGATCTATCACTCCTCAATAACATGCAAAGGCTAAAACCTAAATAATGCAGTTCATCTATCAATGGACAAATACCTCAAATTTATCACAACTTGTCCTATCAGAGAGGTGTAGGACAGTCAGAGTGCTTGTCAAATATGTTCACCTGTCACATCAACACTCAGCAAGCAGAGCTTTCAAAAGAAAGACAAAGTACAAAGACAAATAAAAGTCACAACACAATATTCAAAATATAAAACTAGCAGGAAGTGTTTTCCTTGCATTCACAGACTACTCACTGCTACCTAATGTATGCAGGCCAAAAGAATTATCTATAAACGTTAGGAAATCCAGCCAAATTGATGTGTGGTCTCTGCAACGTTCTTGAATCAGCCCTTGACACAGATTATGAGAAAAGACTCTATGTGTTCTGTGAATGGTTGAATTCTACAGTTAATCTGCTTAATTATGACTAGAAGCTCTCCATTTTGTATTTTTGAACAAACCTCACAGAAGAAATATAAAAAAAACCAAACCAGCAGACAAATGACAAATGGTGAACTTATATTATGTATATTCATAGGTTTTTTCTACCTTTTTACAACACATACCTTGTTCTGACCTAGTATATAAGTAATTATCACGCAAGATAAAGAAACAGGATAGAGGGGAGCAAAGGTCCAAGCTCAAAAGCCAAATCTATACTCTTCTGCAAACTAAGCTCTGTTGTTGTGAATGTATTCTTCTACAAACCAGTGATGAAAACTTGCTATTCTTTTAACTCTTTCTTCTTTTCATATGTTATCTTTGAGAAAACAGTAAAGTGCCAGTACTTGGGATCCACTGGGATTGCTAGAGTTGTTTACAGTCAACTTCACGTTTTTACTGTTAGCAGTTTGCCAGTTAAGCTGATGCAAACAATATAGACTAAAGACAGAATGGGAAACTGAAAAAATTTAATTAATTTAACCAAACCCTAACCTGTACGTAGAACTAGGAAATATTGAGAGTTCAGTGGTCAGTGAACAAGAAGTGGAGGTATAATAATTTTCTGGCAGCCAGCTTATTGTTCTGTGTCTGTGCATAAAAATCAATGCTCACAAGCCTTCCAAATATGTGGAAGAGAAGATTAAAGTCAAGCCTGATATTTAAATCCCAATGGTATCTAAGTGAAGTGTATCACCCTGAAATCTGACTCATGCCCTTCTGATTTGAAGAACATTACTTTCAATATGTTAAAGCACACTAGTGTAATTGATATAAGGTTTTCCAGATGCAATAAAATTCTGCAATCATCATCTAATCATTTTGTGAAGCAGAAAATAGTTTTGGGCTATTCTGAAAGAGAAAAGATAGCTCTAGCAAGCTGCATTCACTCCCTTGGCCAAAAGTGACAGTTTTTAAACATTTCAAAAACTTTGTTCTCTTACCCAATTTATCAATTGATGCTTTAAATTCTCCTAAGTCTACTAGTCTTCAACAGACTGCAGTTCAATGTTCTTTTTTCTTAATGTACTAGGTGGAGGTAATGTGAGTCTCTTTATTCAATTGCTTTTTAACACCAAGTAAACTCTGAACAACAACTACATCAGTGTCTTAATTTAATCACCTCCATCCAGACATGAACGGGAACAGACAAGCACACAAGTGCCTTTCGGGTTCAGAACTTCACTCGGCACCCGTGGAGTTCTTCAGTGAAGAACCCTTGTAATGAAGTTTTTACCAAGCTGTTATTGGAATAATTCATGGGGACCATCTGTCCAAACAACTCTGTAGCTGAGTCATCTAATTATGGGCCTTAGAGGAGTAGCACACTCTGAGCATGGTAGTCCGTCCACATTTTGACATGATTGATTTTTTTTCTTTTACATCATTGTCTAATAAGCAATAATGCTCTGCTTGGATGCATGACACTCTCACTCTTCTGGCATGTGTTTAAAATACTGCATGTATCAAAACTCCTTCCCAGCTGCTTCCCCCCACCTGAACTGGGGGGAACTGGTTCATGAAGCTGCATTAAACCTTTTGCTTTCTGTTTTTGTTTAGTAAACATAAACCCATTAGAGGCTAAGTTCCATGTATTTGTATTTATCACTACTTCTTTAATAACCTCCCAATCATTTATAAGCAGAAGTGAGTGTGCAAGTGTGGACCGTCTCTAAGTAAACAAAGGCCCCAAAGCCTTTTAGAGTACAGAAATTTCAGAAAAGTACAGAAATCTACTGCCAAGAAAATCAAAACAGGAGAAAAGTCCTTTTCTGTCATATATCAGGCTGAACAGTAAGAACCTCAATCAAATTAGTAGAAAATAAACCATACTGTTAACACATATTACTGCAAATCCCTCACCTTGGACAAGAACTCTAGAGCCCTACATGCTGTCACAGACTAGAAATATTTTTCTGCTCTTGAATCCATGAGTCCATACAGGGTGATTTCTTCAGTTCAGTGGTGCCTCTTGTCTTTCCCTACAATTCTGCTTTATGACTGCATTTTTCCTTTCAGTCAAGTTACTAGGCAAATAATGTTCTGAAAAGCTGCTCTATATATATGATCTTATATTAATAAAAATTAATTACAGCATCCCAACATAGCATTGCTTGTAATCTCTTCAAGTATCTTCATGGTTACCTGATGAAAGAGTGGTAGACTTCATTCTTTTTATATTTAAAAAACATCTAATGCATGCCTCACGGAGACAGCAAATAATCAGTTGAAACTGTTTTATTTGTTTGTTTAGCTGGGAGAGAGAAACTACAGATTTTTCACCTGGCTCTGCCTGTAAACTGCAGATCAGAAGTCCATCACCCAAAAGAACATGCTTTGGCCCTTCCAGTGAGATGTTCAACAAAGACATCAAGTAACTGAACTGGTGACAGTATTCTCCAAAAGTAATACAAAGAACAAAAGCTAAATTAAATTCTAGCTGCCACCTTTCTGCTGATCTCTGCTGACCTGAATGACTAATCTAGACAGATGGCACAGCAGGTAGGAACCATTTAGCTTCATACCACAAACACAAATTTCTACATAAATCTACTTAACATGAAGTAAATCACTGAGGAATTTACTCTTTGTACAACAGCACTCCTTTTCCTTCAAGTTTAATTAGGCAAGGAAATTAAATACTTTGCAATGCAGACAATTACTCTCCTATAATAGTGTGAAAGGATGGCTTGAACACAGAACAGCTTACCCCCTTGGGTAACGGACAGCCAATCTCAATTAAAAGTAAGGAGTCAGTTAGCATCTCAAAAAGCAGGAATAGCTCCCACATTTACTGGAATACACCCTCTTGGTGATGTACATGTTATTCTAGTATCATTTGTCCACCTCCATCTCTGCTGCTGTCAACACTGATGATGAGTGCCCAGCACTGTGGTGTACTGCTTAGCTAAAACTGAGATTTGAGCTGCTGCTGTCCATCATCTGTTCCCTCTCCACCTACAAACTCAAAAGTGAAGGAAAGAAACTCCCTGCCAGCATCCATTTTCAGACTTCAGAGGAATGAAATCTGAAAATATCCAAAGCAGTTATGATGCTTCTTTCTTGCCTCACCTTTTGTCTTCTGTATCTTCTGACTTCAGAGGGTTTTTTTGCTGCTACAGCTCAGAGCTACTCAATCCTCTATGGGACTCAAGAGGGGAGAAAGGGAATAAACACACTGTTTCATAAAAACCTGTGTGATGGATGCACTTAAAGCCTTAACCAAGCCAGCAACAGTTTGGTAAAGGCCTGAGCTGCAGCCAGGCCAAGAACTCCTCTAGTTTCAATCTGTTCTCTGAAAACACATAAAGGAGCAGAGTGACGCTGTGAGCATCAATACAGAGGAGCTTGGAACACCGACCATGCACGTAACACAACAACAGCCGGTGACTTTTCCAAGACTCATTTATCAAGGAGCACAGAAAGTTGTGGGTTACAAGGAGTCTCACGCACACCTCTCCCATTGCATGTAATTTGACTGCAAGGCAATCAGTTTATCCCATATGAGCCTTCCTTGAACTCTCCCTGCTAGGCAGCCGTGGCTGCATGGTGATGATCTCCTCTTGAACTGGGACACCTCTCGAGTTTGATCCTTGACCTTTTACCTATGGCAGATTAGTGGTAAGTGACCAATATCACACATAACCTTGTAGTACAGGAATTTTCATTTGTGCTTCAGGAGTTTTGAATAATTGTTCAAATGATTTTGGTGTAGCGTAAAAGTGAACCTTGCCATTGAGCTGCAGTCCTACAACATCATATTGAAACCACTGCTGCTACTACCTCTGACAGTGATGCTTTCGGCAATTTCATTCAGCCATCTCACCTCAATCCTCTCCTCTCACCTGCAGGCTTTATGGGAAGCACTGTTCTAGCACAGATACTTCTTTAAGACACAACTGAAACTGGAGGAAGTATATTGCCTTAACCCTGGAGGCTGTATCAGTTCCAGAGCTGAAAGATCAGCACAGCAGAATTGGTACAAGATGAATAGACAATTATATAATAAACTCTATCTCTTCTGACATTCAAATACAAATTCAGGCTATACACTCCTATAAAAAAAAACCCTCCACAAAATAACCATTAAGTTACTGCCTTAAGTAAATGTTGTCTGTGATTCGTATCCAGAGGGTGATGGGGTGAGGTCTCCTCCTTTGCATTTGGGGTACATTGCGTGTGTTTCCCAGAAAATCACGGCATCTGTAAAGTGGAAGATTGCCTGCACACTCCTCAGTGCATCATCTAGACCGAGGAGCCCACAAGTCCACGGCCAGAGGACACATATGTAAACCCCTGCTTTAGTGCTTCCACAGAGGTTCAGGAGAACCATGCTGTAGCCTAATGTGTGGCTTTGAACTACCTGGCATCCAATTCCAAACACTGGAGAATATCTAACTTCATATCCCTATACTCCTGAGTCTAATGCCACCAAAGCAAGCTTTTTTCAGGAAACACATTCCCTAGTCTTATCTTTTGGTACTGTTGTAATGAGAACAAGTAAAGTGGAGTACAACTTGTCTCTCTCCAGCTCTGTGCATGGATACTTACAGTACTGTAACCAATACAGAGAAAACATGACACAAGCCAACCCACTCAGCCATGTATCCAGAACATTTGTGATAAAACCATAGATACATTTATATGAACAGGATCCAGTTTAATGAGATGAGACATGAATAAAGAGGACAAGATTCTATCTGCACCCCAATACTCTGTTATATATGCATTAGAATTATGAAAGTTTTCTTTTCATACTGCAACTTCTGCAGAGGTTAGAGGAAACGATTTCATTATTCAGATAACTTCTGACTCAGGTCAGGAACTTCCTCATTGCCAAATGAGAAATATCTTCAGCTTATGTTGAAAGATTCTGTGGAATCCTTTTACTTCCAAAAATTGGAGAAATGTAATAACTGTTCTTCTTTACTAAAACGATAATAAGAAGAATGGAGAAAATGGCAATCTTTTAGCCTGTCTGATGGAATGAAAAGAACTGTATTACTGGCATTATTTCCACAATTAGGATCAAATTAATCAATGCTTGAGTCACAAAAAGCAGAAAATTCTTTTCAGTAAGTGATAACAATAAAATAAAAATGAAAATAATTACACACGGCTTGAACAAAGTTCCGTGAAATCAGCACTAAGGCTAAAAGGTAAAATGACGACACTTTCAGGCCAGAAAAGTTTTAATATTAATTTTCCCCTATTTTCCTGTTATTTAAAAAATATAGGGGTAGGGGAAGACAAACCCTTGTTGATAAAAACAACAGATGACAGATGTCTTCTGCCACCTATCAAATCAAATTAAATCTATGCTCTAAAATGTATTTCAGCCATAAATACTGAGCTGCTGTCAAACACATCTATGGAACAAGCATGCTTGAGACATTCTGACAAAACCACTTCCCACATACATAAGCCATCTGCACATATTTGGACCAGTTCAGACCGTATTTCTAGAACTAAGATCACCAGTAGTGTAAAATCTGGAAACACCTGCTTAGAAAACATCATCTAGTGCTGTGAAATCAGATTCTTCCTCAGCAGTATTTTGACAGTTAGAATCAAATATTTTTAGCTGAAGCCGTCTTCAAAATCACAATTAATACAGCATTTTAAGAACGTATAAGCACACAGAGAATCTTAAATAAGGAACTAGGCTCTAATGAGTAAGAGTATTTTAAAAATGCCAAATACCTTTAAAATTAGAAGACTCTCATGTTCTCTGAGAGCTCCCCTATTCCTTACAAGTTCACTGTCATCTTTGGCTTTACTGAAGCCCTGCATAGTTTTGCTCACAGCTTAAGACAAATAAATAAATAGGCAAAAAGCCCCAATGAACGAATATGCAACAGCTGGGAGTGAAGTTTCTCAACTAGCAATTATTAAAGTATCCAGAGAAAGGCTATTTTGTTAAATATTGTTCTACAGTAGAGAGAGATAACAGGGCTTTATAGAGAAGACACTCCTCACCAGCCTGCTTGCCTTGGTTGTAATCTCTTACAGGGGTATAAATGAGAGTCACTACTAAAATCTGCCATGAAGGGGCTGTAACAAATAATGCTGGTGACTCCATAATCGGATATTTCACTCTGTGGAAGCCTTACTCTGCTTGCATCAAGTTCCAGCTATTTCTGGTGTTTAAGCATTTTCTGCAACACTTGCAGAAACGAAAGATTTAAAAAGGAGAAAACACAAACTACTTCATAAAGAACCACAGTCAAATTATTTTTTCCTAAATACTGTTTTTTCGTTTTCAGAAATATATCCGTAGCAGGTTTGTATGTCTAACATTTCAGCTCCCTTAAAAAGTATCTTCTAAAGAGGAAGTTCTCTACTAATACATAGTCCTTTCTGGAAAAGCAAAAACTAATTCTTTGTAACTGAGAAATCAGTAAAATTTGCTAAAGGTACGCAGATCTCCTGCATACAGTGGGCTAAAGACAGACTAACTCCAGGAGTAAGGCAAATGAAATTAAAAGAAATATCTAAGGGATTAATTTGATGAATAATAAAGCACCAGGATAATACATTATCACCATCACTAATGTTAGAGCATATTACCAATGATTGGTAATATTGGGCATAATATGGTGCTACATTAGTTGAAATTACTGTGGGTTCAGAAACCCCAGTAATTCTTACCATTAGGCTAAAACCCAATAATTTGAATTTAAATTCACATCTCTCAAGCTTCTTTTTCTCTCAGCCTCCTCAATTCTGAACCATTAAGTGATGTAGCTATTTCCCCAAGCAATTGAGTCAGCAACAACTAGTATGCATTCTTCTTATAGTAAGATTCTGCAGAACCTCCTGTGTGATTTAATTCCATTTCTAGTGCCAAGAGTCTTAATAGTCTCACAAGAAGAGTATGACTCATCTCTGCTCGTGAAATGAGTAACCCAGAACAGAGTGGGGAATCCCAACCCCCAAATATGGATTAGCAAACATCAGATTAGCAAATTCAGATAGGCACTGGTCTCCAGACTGGATTAAAAATACACATACTAGCATGCAAAAATGGAACCAGAAAGAGCCTTCTGCACAAGCCCCAGAAATTCTGATACTAAAAGATTCCATGATATTACTCTGAAATCCTCAGTAAACAAGTCTATCAGTCTAAGTTTCCAAACTGCGGCAGTATAAAAGTCACAAATTCAGTTATGCAATTTATCAGCATCAAAAGAGGGTGGTAAAAATTCTGGCGGCCTACCCGCAGGCACTCGTAATTTCTCTCAATGTTTGAATGCTGGCCTTTTCCTGTGATCCCAGACAAGAAAGATGTTCTGAGCATATGCTACAACGTAAGGGAACCTGGTCTGGATAGATGTGCACAGATCTATAGCAAACAATCCCTCCCCTCACACTGAACCAGGAAAAGGACAGGGAGACTCCTCCCTCCATTGCTCCACTGGTAGGAAACATGGCAGATCCACAATATCGGAAGTTAAAACCATAGTGCTCCTTGAAGTCAAACCCCCTTTTTTATCCTGTAGTTTCATCAGAGAAAAAGGGGCTCCTGTGCCAGTTACAAATCTTGAGCTCCTACTGCGTGAGTCCTTGCCAAACTTAATTTGTCTGTTTAGTATGAAATGTATAAATGATACAGTAACAGTTACTGAAACAGCTGTGACTGAATCATCAGCTACAGTAAACATCATTTAGAAAGCCCCAATCAAAACATCTTGGTAATACTGCAAGATTTGGGTACTGCAAACATGGAAATAGACTTGCACAATCTGCTGCTCTCTGGATCCTTCAAAATCATCCAGAGAAGGAAGAGAGGTGGAGCAAGGCAGAAAAAGTGGCAGGGAAAGCAATTCCTTTCCTTCGCCTCACTTTCCCTCATAGGCAATTAGTTTGTAGAATGGAGATTGGAGAGTGATAATCTCTCCTCAAGCTCCTCATATGCAGTCTGACCTCTCAAAAACTCCTGCCACCTCACTGCATACTTGACAACACACCAGCCACTTCCTCCAGTTTTGTGAAGAACAGCCTACAGTTACTTATGAGAACAAGAGGCGAGGTAACATGTGCAAATCAATTTTGACATGACTCAGAAGCCAAAAAAAGCATAAATCTTTCTCTACTGACTACGTTTTATTGGTCATGGCAGTACAAAAAACAAGAAGGACCCCTGCCATGCTGTTTCCACCAGACGCAAAATAAAGCTTCCAGGACTAATTTTGTTCAGAAGTGCTTCCTTCTGATATTTTGTACATAGATTGCCACTGTTTTTCATCACCTAGACCTAGCTATTCTTTGCTTTTAGATAAAGACATAGTACATTACAGAATATCATCTAATTGTAAGCAAATTGTAACATAGCTCAGTTGTTGCTGCAGTTACTCTGTTCCTGTAATAGACTTGCAAATTTTGTGACTGTACGCTTAATATAATTAATCTAAAAAATGTTTCCAGACTATCACTGTACTACACAGTGGTGTCCCTTTCTATAGGTCCTTAAACCACTTACATGTCCACAGACTTTGCAGCAAAGAAAAGCACAAAGAGAAATTGCACCAGGCAAAACACATCAAAACAAACACAGAAGTCTATCTAGACTTCTTAAGTTTCAAAATGAATTTTACTTCTGTAAAAACAGTTTTTACTTCCTCAGTCCTTTGCACTTAGAAGTTTGAAACTTTTCATCTGAGCCCACCTGCACAGATATCGTTTTCAAATATATTTGATCTGCAAACAGAGGCTTACATAAATAATTTTAGCTGTATTCATCTCTAGCTGTCCATCTCCAATCTACTACTAGACTTACAGCAGGACTAAGATTTGGAAGCACCTAAAAAATACTGATTGTCAGATATTGTCTTCCTGTCTGCCAGCTTTTAATACTGCAGATTTACCTACAGTGCTTAAAATTAATTTTCTGTGTTGTCATGTAAGTGCTCAAGTATTTTTAAAGGACATGTACAGGGTACACACATACAGATGCAGGAACACCTTGCACTGCCAGCTACAACATGCCAGAGATAATTTCTTGAGGATATTATATTTATTTAGCTAAGTCAAGATATGAAGATACAGAAGTTTAATCACAAGACCTGTATGTGGAACAGCTGCTGCTTACATAGAGAGTAACATATTGCACTCAGAGGATCAGTATGATCAGAAAAGTGTGTGTCTACAACAAGAAAGAATTATTTCTGGCAAGAAGGCTACTTTTCCCATGAACTCACAAGAAAGAAAGACATGCATTTTAATTCTGAATTTAGCAGTCATGTCTCCTTTGCTACGAGGTTGGTTAATCTTTACAGTTGTTTTCTTGAAGAACACATTTATTCACTTGGAGAATGCATTCAGTTACAAACTTTTTGACACCACTAGTATACAAAACCAGAAAAAAATGCTCTTATCCCTCTCTATCCATCACTGTTAAACTCAGAATCTCTCCCTTTTACTTTTTCCCCCTTTTCTAGGTTAGCTGCATTGTTTTCCCAGAGCATTATCTCCTTTTCTCTCCACAGAAAGACAGACATGGCACATGCCATACAAACAGACTCCTTCTCTTCAGAAATAATGCTCTAACTTGCATTACCCTCCAATTAGGGAACTGCATAGGCCAAGTTCCCTGTGTTCAAAAAAGTATCAGGTCTCTGTGATCAGGACATCAAATCCCTAGCTACCTTGATATTCCTCGAGGTGTGGCAAACAGACTGAAATACAGTTGTTCTTGGAGCAGACCACTGTGGCTTGCCAGCACTGAAAATGTCAGGTGAAGCTATGCTCCAACCTCTGCTCCAGCTCTTTCTTCTTTTCCTCTTTTTCTGTGCTGATAAGCAACACAAGCAGTATTGGACAGGGTAACCCATGATTTCAAAAGGGCAGATTTGCTGCCTTTTTTCCAGACCTAGAAGCTATTTCAGGGGTACTTCCCAAGGGTATTATCATTTAGATGTACTGTGAACCCCACTGAGGGCATTAGGTGGAGTTACAAAGGGGAAGAGAGAGAGAAGTCAGGATCCATATCTCAAAATAAAAGAGACTGCTGATGTAAAGGTATAAAACATTTCTCTATGTGGAATAAGAACATTTAAGGCTGACCAACAGTTCTGTTGTGTTCCAGTTCCACCAGTCAGCACAACTAAGTCAGAGAAAATTAACAGTAAATTAAAGTAGCTTTATACCCTCTTAACATAGCCACGTGTCATACATAATAAATACAACAGCATCTTATACAAACACCATCATTTTATTAGCATACATAATTTAGGTAGCACTAACCAAAAAACTCACATAGATAAAAAATCTATGTATACATACAACAAAGTTTCCAGACTTCTACTCCCTTTATTTTTCTCAAATCCTAGAAAACACCCTCCTGTTACTTCTGTGTAGAAAATAAAATCTAACAGCCCCAAAGGTGTTCATCCTTTTCTTGATAAGTGTTGCACTACCCTGATAAAGAAAAAAATGAACATAATTTTGATTGAGACAAGAAGTGACAAAGAAGAAATGACAGTGAAAGCACCTGAATTACCATATTTTTTGAGGGCTTGGAACTATGGAAAGAAGTCATAGCAAAATGTAGTAGTTGTGAATAAATTGATAAACCGAATAGGTATCTAAAAAACCCCAAAACAATGGTTTACAATGAAAATAGCAACAAGGTCTAACAAAACCAAAACCAAACCAAACCAACCAAACCTCAGTTACTTTGATAACTTTGTATTCAACTGGGGGTTTGATTCTTTATCGACCAAGTTTCCTGGGACAGAATCATCTACTTTCTCAGCCCAAAGAAAAGAAGCTCACAGGCAAATTGTAGCTCTGTGTCACTTGCTAAAATTATAAAGAATTGGGTAGATGCTCACAAATCCATCTCTATTCCATTAGCAGATAAAGAATCAGAAAGCTTGGTGTGGGGAAGACAAAAGAAAATGATCAATTACCAACCTAAATTTTACATACATAACTTCTGTGGAGCAGAACTGGTTGACAGCATAGAAATCAGTAAATATTAGATTTCTGCAATGATTCCTCCACCTCCCGTGGGTCCCGGCACAGCCCTTGGATTAGTGTCATGTCTACATTTTGTCTTCTGCTCAACGTTTTCCTATCCTTTGCAAATAATTTTAGGACTCTCACCTAATAATTTCTTTGCTTTCACTTCATTTTTTTTACTTACTCCAACTCTTTCTGTGTAAAAGGGTTAGGAAAAGAAGTTTTTTCTGAAGAAGGACTGAAGAAGTTTTCTGAAGGAGATTTTCTCCATTCTAAAAGCCTAGTGGCACCCACTGAACCAGTGATGGTTCAGAGGTCCTAATACTACATTTGCTGAGTAGTCTCAAAGACTTGATTAAGTCAGCCACAGCCAGAGTGCAAAGCACAGTACAAGACTAAGCCGAAACGGAGGCCGGTTGAAAGATGCCGGACACATTAACAATTTTTTTTACCAGCTTCCAGTGCATGAAGCTAAAGTAATTGTAAAAAGACAGAAGAAGAGAACTGACAAAAAATAAAACAAGGGTCTTCAAGAGTCACTCTGAGGAAAAAATTTAGCTTTTTCACATAATTGGGTTCTCAACAAAATATCATGTTACCCAGAATTACATCTATTAAAGAGAACATAAAGGCTTCTCCTGAAAAATGTTTAGGACTCTTCCATCTCTGACTAAGCATCCTCAATTAGCAATAACGTCTAATCATCCTATATAGACTGAAAAAGGCAAAGAGGATCCACCATCACAAAAGAGACACAGAATTTTGTGTTTCTGAAAACACTATTCAAAAGCTGCACACCACTATTATTAAGTATTGTTGGTATTGGGTTTTTCTGGGTAAAGGTCTTATGGATGGTGTTAAAATAAACACTATGCTAGTGTTAATGCAAAAAACCTACAATGAAACTGCATTTCACCCCTAATCAGCAGCATATAAAAAAAATGTGATTATAATTGGAAATAGATTAAAAAGCACAAATGGAATCTGACTTTTTATTGAGGCAGGTATGTTAGATCCTCACGGCTCTGCTCTGTTTCAGAGATTAGCTAAGATGGGAGTAACAGAGCCAGATCCAGACTCAGAGGCTTGCAAATACCAGGGAGGCCAAGTTTCTGTAGGTCCTTTACTTATGAATAAATGGCCTCATAGGCACTGCTCTGACATTCACTCCTCTCGGTATTTACAGGCAGCAAAAATGTGGAATAACATGTCTTAAATTTGTGATTCAAATAATTTGTCTCTATTCTTCTTCTGTACACAGACATAATATACGATCTTAATGGGTCAGGGGCACCAATGTTGTTGGGATTTCCGAACTTAGATTTCCAGCCATTTTTGCAGACCATTCAAGGTGATAGGAACAGAGGGTGTCTAATCTGAATATTTACCAAATAAACTTCAAACTTTAATCTTATAAAAATTAGTATACTCTGAGCATGCAGTGCTTAGAAGAGGCAGGAGCTGGGATAAAAATTTAGTATACAGTTCAGCAATTATCCATTGATGTACAGGATGAAAAATGCTGGCAGATTTTTCTAATGTGAGAGAATTCTAGTTGTTATTCCTAATATCACATTTTAATGCACAAAGTTTCGTGTAGCTGAGCTCTAGGAAAGATCACCATGTACTTTTACATACAAGCTACACTGATACGTGAATATTACATCTAAAGCAACACTCAAAGGATAAAATGAAGAATGTCTTTAAAATTACGATGTGCTTTGCTAAAAAAAGAACTGCAAATGTTATGAGCCAAATTCTAGAATAACTTTATTCAATCACACTATTGACACCAATTTAGATATAGGGATGTTCATATGTATTTCTTCTCAATGTTGAGACCAAAAATTGAAGTCATCAATAACCATGGAAATATTTACTCTCCAACTCACTCAGGGGCCATTCTAAACCACATTTCTATCCTATATACTCTCATGTTATAAGCTTGGTGTAGTACCAATAGAATCAATAACACTGTTAAGACCATTACAACAATTTGTGTACCAATCTAAGACAAAACTTCCTCCAATTAGAAAAATCTGTGGATTAATCTACAATTACTATCTAAACAAATAAGCAGTATTCAACTAACATTTCAATGTTAACTGAATTATAATGAACACAATGCTGTTCCAATGTACTTTATATGCAAACTTGCTTCTTTGTCATTTTATTTCCAAAAAAACTAGTAAGAAATATAATCTCTCTGCATTACATCAGTGCATTTAATATGCACAAAAGAAAAAGAAGTTAAAAATAAATACCCTACTCTTCAATTAATAATCTAGAAAAAAATCATGTGAACAGTTCTCAGTAATCGTGACTGCTCTCAAAATTCTGAAATTATGCATTCTGGATTTTCCAGAATAAGGTTTTTTTCTTGTTCTATATGTGCATGATTAACTCAGGCCTGCACCTGGGTCTGTCTTGTTTAACTGTCATGAAGAAAAGAAAGAATTCTATAAATTCACTAGTTTTTACTGTTAAGACTTCCCTGATTATGTTGTCAGTGATGACAGATGTCCCTAGGACACTGGCCAGAATTGACTGCAGATCTATAAACCAATACTAGGTTTTGTCACCTTTAGACCTCTTCTCCTTGCAACACAAGACTTTAATTAATTTGGAAAGCACCTTGCAGTCATATAAAGTCTCTATGGAAACTTTTGTTCAATCCTTTGACCCATTTATGTAAGACAGTACATGCTATCAACTGGCAGAATTTTTTAAAAATACATCTCATTAAAAAAGATCTTTGAAGGTTTGATTGAGTGATCCAATTAGGAACCATACGTACTCTATTACTTCTATGGTGGCACAGATGCTGATTTCTGCTTTCCTCAGTAGCCCAAGGGGAACTTGCTAGAGTCTTCCACATGGCAGGAGCCATCTCTGCCTACTCTTACTCTTGGGCTTCTTACAAAGTCGTATTTAACAACAGCAGATGAACTCAGCTGGAATTCAGAAGGCCACAGGTGGCAGGTCCTAAGCAGTTCTCTAATATTTCAAGGACGGCTCCCAGGTCACATCCCAAGGCTACGCACAGGGGCAGCACAATAACCTGAAATCTCAGGAGCAAGTAAAATCCAGCCAACATGGGTCTGAAGGTTGGTATCATCAGAGAGTGCTAAGATCCAGTTATGTGCTTCACATTCATAGTAAGAGCTGTGGGGAGCCTTTAACAACTGCCCAAAAACAACTCCCAAACCTCTGATGTGTGAAGATGAAGATTCTGGCACATGGCTCATGGGGTTGAGGAGGTCTGCTCATGTCTGCTACATACACAGCATAAATTTCAACTGCAGTGATTGTGATGGTTACTTAACATGTATTATAAAGCTGTCTATTACATTGGCTTTTATCCCACAAAAGCAAACATCTGTACATCAACTGCTGCATGTTCTTTTGAATTTGGTAGAGTGCAGCAACTCAGAAAACATTTTTAAGCCCTCATCAAACAGAAGAAATGAAAATTATTACTAGACACCCTATAGTTTTGGCAATGAAATACTAAGTAATTTATTGTAAAACATATGGGGGCAGGAAGAACCGAAGGCAAAATAAAGAGTGTGCCTTCTGTGCAGGGTCCTCAGACAGAACTATAAATTGAGACCTTGGAGGGCTGTGTTAAACAGAACTAACACTATGCAAGGTAGAAATGCATTTTCTTAAGTAGTTTCCATATAATGGGCTTGGTAGCTTTGAGAAATGCCTTTCCCTAATGGTCATTCTATTGATGTAGAGCCCAAAGACAATTTTTCTAATTAAGCAATAAATTACAGCTGTAGCAAAGCCTGGTAAGTTACCATTAGATCTGTGCAGAGCACTGAAACGTCCAATTGCTAAGGACTCAGCAAGCCTCTTACCTAACTTAACTCATTAATTCTTGCTTCTCCACCTAGTTTTTCTTAGGGCTCTGAGATCAAAATGCTTCCCTCAGACCTCACAATGTCACTCAAAATGTAGGTGGTTTTGGCTCACAGATTATACTTACCACAATAATTTTAACAGCTCCTTACCTCTCCTACTTTTCCTTAATTTTCCCCATGAAGCCAAAAACTTATTACTGCTTTTTTTTCTCTGTGATGGTCTTTTAAAACTTGTATGTTTTTTTAAATTCTGGTTTTTTCCCTTCTGAGGGGCTGGAGAAAGTGTATCAACACTGCCTAACATTCTTTGTGCTCAGTAACTTGTAAAATATGACAATGTTTGATTCCTCACAGATCACTGGGAGGCAGCCAAAGGGCATATTCCAGATAATCAGGCTGGCAGCACATGCTATGTAAAGGTAAAAGTGCTTCTTGACAGTTGTGCATATAGCTTCAAATCACTTCAGCTGACAGAAGCAAGACCTAAAACTTGGTCCTAGACTTTCCATTGGAATGCCTCAGCAATCCTTCCTTCTGCAGTAAACCGGCTAGCAGACAATTTTATAAAACTTCATTTTTTTCTTTGCATTGTAAGGGCTTCTGAGATGTCAGTATCTAAGGAAGAAGACCTCCACACTTAATACTACAGTTATTGCTATCATCAGTGCAGGAAGGTTGATTGAACGGTGCAAGGAGCATTTGTTTAAATGTACAACTGTGGGGTATTTTCTCCTTGGGAAAATTTCTCCTTAACTTCATGCAACTGGTTTGTAACTTAGAGGATTCGTGCCCTCACAATGAAAACACACTGCATAGCGACTAAAAGTTCTCAACATCCACAAAAATCTCTAGCCTTTTGCAAGCCTCCTATGCTTCTAGCTTCAGCAGTTTCTTAATAAGCTGAATAGAAAAATGACACCTTATACACAACAGTATTTCATGTCCAATTTGTTCCCTTTCCATGACAGAGGTTAAGCAGAAGCAGTTTATTTTCTTTGAAAACAGTCATTTTTCTACATATCATTACCATATACCTTCTAACATGTCCTCAAGCTAGTGCAGAGTCTTCATCCACCTCAACTTGTCATTTCCACACTCATTCACAGATGCAGAGGCCAGATTTGACATAGGCATGCCATTGATTTCTACAACAACATAACACAGTCACTTATTTTCTCTCTGTCCTATAAAGTATTGCATTTTCATTTTTCATTAACAAACAACTAAGCCAAAAGTTTTTCAAATGTTCAAACAAATTCAGACCTTAATAATGCTGGGAAATGATAAGAATGGTTCTTTTCAGCCTATACAGTACTTCTGAAAAATGGGACACTCCCCATCCTGCCTTCCAAAGTGGTCCCTTAGCCAAGGATCCTTGCTGATGTCACCCTGTCAACAAACAGTCAGAAAAACCTGTGAAAATCCGTATTTTAGCATTCGCAATCCTAAATACATTTAAGAACAGAGGTATCATCACAGAATCCTTTTGCATTTTCCCTACTTCTAATTCACAAGCACTTTGCATGAAATTGCATTAGTATTCAAGTTTCCACTAAAAATTGTAAAAGCTTTTAGAAGTAGTGAATTGCAAATAACTGACTTTCACTATGTCACTGCTATAGTTACAGAATATCAAAAGATGAGACAAAATACCAGACAATTCTTTGGAAAAAAAATTCTCATTCATTCTAAGTTACACACAAATTTCAATAGGCATCTTATACGAAAGTAAGGTTTCCAAATCTGCAGTTCCACTTATCATTCTCTTTGCAAGAAGGTTGCACTACATTGCATAGTTATTGACAGGAGATGTAATCACAGTTAAGGTGCAAGGTTCTAGCCTGAATAAAAGTCAACACAGAAACTTAAAAAAATTTGTTTACTGTAATGGCTGGTTTTTTAAAAATGAAAAATCTAGCCTTTCCTCCTTGAAACCAAAATTTTCTGTACTCAGTCTTCACCTTATCTCTTCACTAAAGCATAAATTGCCTGACCTCAAAAGGCAGTATATGCTAGCAAGTTATTACAGGAAGCACATCCCTCTGAAAACATGTGAAAAAGAAAAGAGGGAAACCTTGTCACCTAGTAAAATAAATTCCCCAAACCAAATCTTAAACATAAAACACCAAGCCCTGATAATAGGAAGCCTCTCTTTAAGAATGTGATTTGTGAATATCCAGTCACTAAAGAGTACCAAAGAATACAGTCAGTGACTTACTCATTTCAGCTAGGTAACTTCCAGTGTACCAAAGAATGCATGTAATTGACATTTCTGAGCACTAAAATATTGTGGCAAGAATTAAATCCCAGCAGGCTTCACCAAGGACTCACTGGTGGATTAGAAGGAATTTCAGAAACCAGACTAATCCTCTGTCACATACTCTACCAGATACTGAAAAGTAATGAGCTATGGGCCAGTGCAATACTGCAATAGCATTTAAAGTAATTAAATAAATATTGACAGCGGTCAGATTCTTTTAAGATTCTTCATCTTTCTACATGTGATCCTTCCCCAGCAGAAAATTAATAGCTCAGGAAGATGTTGCAACCAGATGTAAAAATCCATTTCTTGCTGAGGACCTCTGCCACACTATGTAGCATTTTACAGAAACACAAAGCTAAACACAAATGGAAGAATAATACTTCTGTGTTCATAAAATGCTGATTTCCTGATGAGCTTCTGTAACTCCCCAGCAAATTATAAGAATCCTTGTCGAAGGGATTCCTGCAGTCTAAAGATTTCCTGTCATTTGGCAATAGTAGCTACAAAGCCAAGTAAGATTCTTTCCACATAAAACAACAGAGACAAAAAGTACCCTCAATTTCCACAATACCCTGTTTTTGTAGACCGTGTTCTATTTCATCAGGTGGAAGATACTTCAAGAAATTCTGTATTCTGGTTCAACCATGCACTTCAAAGTAAGAGACGAAAGGGGAAAGGTGCACAATGATGAATTACTTCTCAACCTACATTTCAGCCCATCCTTTAAGTTTGCTATGATTTATAAAAATACAGCTTGGCATTTCAGGAAGAAAAATTTCTTTCCTCCCTCCCCCGCTATCTAAAGCATCTATCTTCCACAAAACAGGCTCTGAGTGAAAATTATGACCAGCTGTAAGACTGTGTTTCTCTCTGCTACTGATGGAACTTCTAACAGCAGTGAACTCAGTAACTGAGGATCTACACTTTGTAGGGTGTACCTCAAAAGTGTTAGAAAGAATTGCTGTAACTCTCCCTTCTGGAAAGAAAACAAGCTCCTTCTGAACAGCCATGCAGGGCAGTCTCACTCTATGCCATTCTGAAGGAATTTCCACCAATATGTACAGAATTAAATACCTATTATACTTTTAACAGCTGCCTAAGGGATGCCTCAAGCAGGCAGACAGAAAATTACATTAAACAAGAAATCCAGACAGAGTTTTGCTAGTGGCAGAGGAAAAAGATTCTTCTATCAGTCCCCTGTTCTGCTGCAGAGTGTTACAGGCCTGGCTACAGGGCAAGTTAAAAAAAGTTCAATTAACCTGCATTGTCTGCCTTACACTTCTGGTAACCAATTCAGAAATGTCAGAAGGTATTTTAAAAAGAAAAATTAACTCGTGCTGTCTCAACTGTGTGGTGACAACATGAAATGTTGTTTCAATTTTTATATTTAAATAGTATTTATGCCACCCATAGGAATCTGCTTTAAAGGCTGAAGCCAGCAATCAGAAAGTATCTGCATTAACCAACCAATAAAACCCTTTCTGAATTGGGGTTTTTTTAGAATCTGTGATGTATACTACAGTGGTACACAGTAATCTTCCTGACTGTGACACATTCAGCTACAAAGCTCTTATTAAAAGAAGGGAGAAATTAGAAACCCAAAGTGCTGGGACAAAGAATTACGCCCATGCCAAAGCACAAATGCCTAAACTGGCTACCAGTGTGACCTCCAATTTTAAATGGTCAGGTCACAAACCGAACATACACCCCTCATTACTCACCTAGATGAGAGAACATTTCTAAGCATTATTTTTAAAGTCTTCCTTTGTGTGCTGGATAAGAACATAATTTAAGTGATTTCTTTATAACCTGGAGGTAGAATTTTTACGTAGACTTAGAAAGCCACAGCTGGTGGCCAGAAGAACAAGCTCACGTGAAAGCAGCTTTCAGAGACAGACCATATGCAGAAGGCAAACACCTGAAATAGAGCCCTGATATCCCAGAAAACTACTGTCACTTAACAAGGTACTACCCATCATGGGTACTGGAACAGCTGACTGCAGATATGTTTTGAGCTGAGGCTAATAGAAAGCATTTCTTACTGGCATTTGAGCCATCAGCTGGGTCAACTGAGCCCCAAAAGGCTCAGATACGCTGAGACAAGGACTCCTGACAGTATTCCTACCGAATGTCTCTTACTAGTTTTAAATTGACACACTTGATTCAAGCACTTCAGCCTAACCGCAATTGTGGAAAACATTCAAAGGTACAGAGGAATAAAAATCCAAAGGCTAACAATTCAGGATGTTATCACAGAATGTTAAGTGATATCTCTCTTTTATGAAGAGGGAATTACTTCATCTAAACTATAATGAAACATGAAGAAATTAGAAGGGAATGCCCATTGAGGTGACTTTGCAATAAAATGAAAAAAAAAAAAAATACAGTTTGCTTAATAAAGTGCTAGCACATTTGAAACTGAGTTTCATTATAATCCCCACTAAAGACTCTTTTAGGCACAGTTTCACCAATTTAATACCTTTAATACAAATCATTCAAGAACTGTAGTGTTCCCTCACCAGAGAAGACATTTTCAAGGAGCGTCTGAAATGCAGCATTTCTGACAGAAGGCAGACACCACCACTTGTGGAAGTACAGATACATACAGGATGATAATAGTGTGAGGTTTTAGCATTTAATGACCCTGCACTTAACACTGGTACTAGAAGCAGAAAAGTCTCTCCCCTCCACATTCATATAGCTGAGGAGCATGCCTCATGATGTGGGATCTTTCCCTTGTGCTTTGCTTTGACACATCAGGAGATCAGCTCCCAGCATGCCCACCAGGCACTCCAGATCTGTCTTCTGTGGCTGTAACACTCCCCACACCAGCTGGTCAGTGTCCAGCTTCAGAAAAGAGGTTTTCCCTTTAAACAAGGACACCTTTAAACCCCTTTAAACAACGGAACTTTTCATTCAGATGACCCAGTGTGCAAGCCAGCCAGCTCCTCTGGCTCACCTTTGCCCACAGGGCCCTGAGCACATTTCCACTAAGCCTGCTGGGCAGGGAAGCTGGAGGGCCTCACCAGCAAAGCAGCAGCAGCTAAACGACCAGAGCACTCATCTGCTCAGCAGACACCAAAAAGGGCTGTACAGCCCTGCACAGCCCCCTGGGCTTGGAGGTAGAAATAGTAGCTGAGTTGTTGCCACTTCATCTTTTGACACTCTCGTTAATCATCTCAGGGAATTCGTACTCCCCTAAGAATTCTTCAGCCCAAATTGACACTTTTGGGTTTTCTTGGTCTTTCTCCAGCAAATGAAAGACACTTTGCAGGATTTTGGACAAACTGAATGTATGTTTTAATGCATTAATTTTTCTGGAACTCTATTTCTCTTTAGGACAGAGGCAATGAATTACTGTGTGTATTTGGGGGCTACTCCTTAAAGGAATAGACAAACACAAGTAACACCTTTAAAACAGTGAGAGGTATGGCTAATGCAAAAGTACTTCTATTGTAATAAATAAGCAATTTCAATACTACAGCTGTAACGGGAAGTTCCAGGAACACGGTTAAACTAAATTCTTCTTGGCTCAGAGCCATGCAAATATTTTTCTTCCACATTCCCATCAATTACAGAGGTACAGTAAGTGGTTTTGTGCTTAAGTGCACTATTACAGGGGACACAAATAAGCCATTTTTCTTCCAGTGGTTGGAGCTAACATTTCTATAATATCATATTACACATTTGGCAGACTTGAAGCACACTCAGAGTTTTACTTGTGTTGCATTACTAAGGCACACCATTTGAATGAACTGAAAACAGGGTAGTACAACTGCACGTCCTATCCAGACCCACATTTACAGCGTCCATAGAGTAGTTTTTACTTCAGTTCTGATATAAGTATTTACACTTGGGAAAGCACAGAAAAATTATTGTTAACTGTTTATGCACAAACAATAGAAGGTATGTACCATGAGAGAAGTGTTTTAATGAAAAAATACATTGTAGAGCTCAGTTACCATTTTAAATACATGTTTTAGAGTGACAAATTTATACTTAGACTTCATTAGGACGATTAATAATCTTACTAATAAAGAAAGGCTAACCAGAGGTATGCACACACTTTACATGCTTTTTAGAGTGAAATATATCACCCTCACAAGCACTGCTCCATCACTGACAAAGTCTATTAAAATGTGAAAAGACTGCAGAAATGCAATGTACTCTCTGTGTATCAGCTCAGTCTGCCTGTACCACACATGCTTGTCTCCCCTTGCAGAAGCCCCAAACCACGGAGCATGAGTGCATTAGGACAAAACCAAAATCACCCATTTTCTGAAGCTTCCAGTTCCACGTAGAGTGCAGAACAAAGATATATCAGAAGTTGAGTTTCTACAACACTAGTGTAAAAAACAAATGTCCTATGGAATTAATCATTATTGTAAAACATGAAAAATTATCACGAGAAGCCATGTTTCCAAAGTAGTTTTTCATCCATGTTTCAACTCTTCAGCTCATATGACCATCTTAGAAAAGAAATCAAGGTATTTCACCAAGAGTTAGATATCACCTTATTCATATTCTGCCTCTTCTTACTAATCCTGTAGACACAGCTTTACTGGGAGTTTCTGACCATACAAAGACAGAACCTAGCCAGATACACAGGTAGGGAGGTTAGGGAATACAGTTCCATTCTCTTCAAGCCAAACTGGTAAACTCCAAGAACTGAAGAGCCTGACCTTACATATCAGACTGCTCCTGGCAGGAGATTTCTGACCAGTGTAAGGATGACTGTGAGACCATTACAGCAGTTGGAAATTGTTAAATGTGAAATTACTAACATGGTGATCCAGGAAGACAGCACAGTTTTGTGGAGAGCTTTATGCTGGATGGTAAAGAGGATCATATTTTCTTCAGTTAAATTTGATCTCAACTGCAGTATAAAAACCTTTAGAATTATCATATCTGCACATATCACAGCACAAAAAGAGTTAAAATAGGTTAAAGCTCTCAAATGTCACTATAGTATATTGCTTTTTTACTGCAATTTTGTTAGGTTTTATTTGCAATCATTTGCATGGTAGAACTATCCAGAGAGCCTTATTTTACTACTACCCTCCATGTGGAAAGGGAACTATTGCCCCAAACCCCTCCTGCATATCAAGCTGAAGAAAGATTTACTCTAGCTAAGGGTGATAAAATTTACCCTTCCTTCACAGTGGCATGAACAGCCAAGGCAGGGAAACAACTCTTTTTTGAATGGTGAAGAATGGCAATGCTAAGAGAGTTCATAGCCCCTTTTAAAGTGACCTTTAAAGAAGTCTTTATCTCCTACTCTAGACAGCTGGTCTAGACTACTTATAGTATAACCATTATGAGGGTGCTGAAAGCACCAATCTAACCAGGCCACATAAAGTACTTCTGGCTCACTGTTCTCCTTCCCATTACATGCCTAAAATTCAAGCAGCACAAAGCCTCTGATCTCCACTATGACAGCGCACAAAGGAAGTGGCTGTACCCCATTTTGACCCCTCTTTCTGCGACTGGAGTACAACAATATTTTCAGACAGGACTACAACATATTAGTCTCTAGGAGAAGTGATACTATGGGATCTCAGTAGTACAACATCATAGCTCTCTGGCTGTAGATGACATATGGAAAGCATAGGGACTTACTGACAATTCTTTGATTAATTTTCCTAGCTCCTTGTGCCCGTGCTTCTTTGCGACACTTTCTGGATCGTCTCCGTATTTATTGGTTATTCTGCAAGCCTGTGTGGCCTCAGGACAACTGAGTAGAAATCTTGCAAGGTTCTTCAAGCCAAATCTGGCTGCACAGTGAAGTAGAGTAGGAAATTCTTCCCAATGGCTATCTGTATAACGGAAACAAAGTCTTAATGAACAGAAGTTTTGCTTTTATAGAACACCCTCTTTTATAAAAGTCTTTTGAATATCAGTGGTATGGAATCACAGTTATCAAGCTGCCAATAATGAACAAACACCCAAAGAATTATTTTTCCAATTAACAGTTTTACAGTTCCTTTACATATATCAATAAAAAAGGCTTCAGTGCAACTGAGAAACCTCACTTTTATCCTGACAGATTTTAAAGCACTTTAGTTCTATTGAGAAGCAACCTTTCTTACAAAGGGCAAAAATTCTGCAGCCAAGACATGCTTTTACTTAGGCAGAATACTTTTGCATGGCACATTTTTATAGGCTTATGATGTTATGTTTTGACATTAAAAATCATTTCTGAAAACTCACATGAATACCAGAGACTCGGAAAAATTTGCTTATCCATGTAATGAAAAATCAGAGAATTTAAAGATGAGTGTATTAGGTAATAGTTTTGAGGATTTATCTGAAATAATATGATATTAATTTCTATCACAAACTACTTTTATGTTGGAGAACTGGGACGTTCAGTTTATAATTTCAGCATCTTCCTGTATTTTGACTCTACAAGTGTCCACAAGTTACATACAACAACAAACAAACAACAATGAAAAAGACCAAGCATAAACAATACTTCTCTCTGCATTCATACTCTACTTTCTGATCACTTGTGGTTTGCTGACTACCAATTTATCTATAAATCAGCATGCAATTTATCTCTTCTCCAAGCATGCATCCAGCCTGCCTCAGGCACCATCAGCCTTTTGCAGTCTGAGGGTCTTTCCCACCCAGTGCACGAAGAAATGCTTCCCCTAGTCTGCTTTGAGCCTGGCTCCTGCTAGGTTCAACTGACAGTCCCTAATTCGTCTTACTCTTCATTCCTGTCTGCCCTCTATGCACTTCTAGTGATTTACTCATTCCCAGAACTTCTTTCACGAAGAGCTCCAGTCTAATTAATTGGGCCCTGTAGAGAACCAACTCTGCCACACACACTGCTCTCTCCTGCAACCTTTTCCAGCGCTAACGTAATTATTTTGAGATGACAGGAGAAGAGCTGCACATGATACTCAATTTTTGGGTGAGCCATGTAATTTATGCATTGCCATAATTATGTCCTGTTTTGTTCTCTATTCCTTTTCTAATAACTCCTAGTATTTCATTAGCTTTTTGATCTGCTGCCTAGCAACAAGTTGATGTTATCATGGAACTGTGTGGTCTTATTCCTCAGCACTAATAGCCTTCTCAAATCCTCTCATTTTGGATGATAACATAGGACTGCTTTTTTTCACTTGCATCACTTTGGTTTTACCTGTAATAAATATCATCTGATATTTTACCGCATAATTATTAAATCTCTCATTCCCTGCCCCCCATTAGCCCTTTCCTTTACTACCCTGAACACTTTGTATCACTATCAAAAAAAAAGATCTTTCCCAATTGCCTGCCTCCTTGTTTTGGTCGGTTATTCATCCATACTCAATCAGTTACTGACTTAACCAGGTTTGCTGACTCTTACAAAAAACTACAAGAAACTCATAAAGCCAGACTTCATATTACAGAAAGCTTATTTTACTAACTTTTCTATTAGTTTGTCCGGTAGAGATAACACATTAACCTGCTTCTTGGTCAAAACGTCGCCTGAGAAACTGGATTTTGGCATCAGAGTCACACCTCCTGGTAGTACAAAACTGAAAAATTGCATTGTTAGAAACTCAGCTATTCTATTTTAAAATTTCCTCAGAGCTCTTAATGAATACCAGATAGTCCTGGTAATTTCTTTGTATTCAACCTGCCCTTTCTTGCAATAACTTCCTGATTCCATCAACCCCAGATAGTCTGTTTTTATGTATCTCCCATCAGGGACTACAGCTTGGGAATTTACACTGTTTCTTCTAGCTTTCTTGAGTTTTATTTTGTATCTCCATCATCAGCTGTCCTACAGGTTAGCCAGCACATTTTCAGCCCACAGTGTGCTGGAAGAAGTTATGAGTCCTTTTGGAAATCTCTCAGCTGCCGGTCTTTAACAAAGTTTCTGATTTTTACATTCTTCTACATAGTGAAATTTGGTTCAGCAGTGATGAATTTGTGTATCCCCTGCCCACCATTTTTGCTCCTGCAGAATGATAATATGGGAGAGAGTAAAATCTCACCCCATCGTTAGATATAAGGGACAAGAGCAGTTCTCGGAATAGGCATAGCTAAGTACTAACTCAGAAAAACAAGGTTAGGACAATTCTTGACTGCATTTTGGACAAAGAATATTCCACCACTATCCCACTCCAATATTATTTTGACTCAAGGTGTTTGAGCAGGCTACATTTTAGTCAAAAGTCCCATTAACAACACTAAACTGATTTTTAAACAAATGGAGTGTTGTCTGACTCTTATTTCCATCACGCAAAGAAAAATCTAATCAAGAACCTGTAAATACACAGCACCTGTGTAAATCAAGTCACTTGTTTTAGAAGTCTTGGCAGGTAGAGCTCCCATCAATAAGGGTAGTCGTTGTAGTTTATATTCCCTTGTATTTGCAGTGTGCTTTAAGATCCTTTGGGCTACAATAGGCAATCTTAAAACTGAATAGCAGCTAAAGTTTTTGAGACAAGTAAATGCTACACAACTTCTCTACTCAATATGGCTCAACATTTTAATTGAAGTTTCACAAGCAGGGTTTGAGAACTACCCTGTCATTTGAAGAACTACCAATTTTACCCCAGAGAATATGCATTTGTCTAGACTTTTCTAAATGTAGGAAAAAGTAGGATTCTCTTAAAAAAAGTGTTCAAACCTGAGCTAATATTTAAAAAAACTTCCACGAATCATCAAACTGCTTTTCTTAGTACTTGTGGGTTTTGCTATTTATTTTTTTTAGATGTCCATTGATGCTATAGACATTAAGCAGTGATTTTAAAGAAGAGTAAATGTTACGAACTTTACTCAATAGTTTGCACCCTGTTAGGAGACACTCAAAAGTCAAATATAGTCAGTAAAAAGAGCCTTAACACAGTATTAATAACATGCTCCAAATGAATTTCCACTCTTACTAATGAAACCCCAAAAAACTGGCCACAGATCTAAAAGGGCAATCAAGTCCATATTACCAAAGGACTGGATGCTACAATTTCTTCACCAATAGAAAGAGGAGATGAGTAGGTGATATCCATAAGCCTGCTCTAGGCATATACCTGCCTAGAATGCATACCTGCATTCTCAAGGTAACACAAAACAGGTATTCCAAAATCCCTTCTGTTCCTTGCACTTGTGGTTCTAGTCACCACTCAACTCCTCCCTAGCTGAGTTTGATATTCAGGCAGGACTCCTACACTTACATACTTTGAACACTACAGGAAACTACATCATTAACAGATGAAAAACCTCAGCCAGCCATGGAGGATGATAAAAAAAATTAAATTAATAAATTGATTTCCTAAAACAAACTTTTTTTTATATTGCTCCTTGTAGTAAGCAGAAACAAAAGGTTGTCATCACACACGAAAACTTTAAAAGCAACACTGGTGGTGTAGTGACATCTTCTACATAACATTAAAAAAGGAAATAAGTGGTTCAAATGGACAGTTTTAGTCTCTTCTGCTCATGAAACTGAAGCCTAGTGGCATCAAGTCATGACACAAGGCAAAAAATTATTATGGGGACCTTCAGATGACTGAGCTCCACTAACTTAAGACAGTTTTCAATACTCTGATTTTCAGGCACTCAGCTGGCAGCACGCTGCACTCACACAAAGTAGGATTCAATCTTCAAGGGCCAAACTTTCCCAGTCTTGCTGATAAAATCCCCAAAGCACTGAACTTCTTGAGGCCACCTTGGTACGATTGCTGTCTTGGTAAATGCTATACAGTGGAGATGGCTGCTATTGTTTCAGCAACCTCAGCAACATTTCAATGACCATTTCTGTATTCAGCTGTGGTATCAGGAGTCACTCTCTGCTAATAATAGCTAACAATAATTAGCTAAGAGTATAAGCTAATAGCTTTGCCTCTCATGCAGTGAGGGGAAAAATATCTCCTTGGACTTGGTCTCTCAGAAATTTCTCCCCCAAATACATAAATAATTAAGAAATATAGTAAGGTTAGCAACCTTAAAAGAGAATATTGAAGCCTCCAGGTCTTTCTTTTTTGCCGTCATTCTGAAAAGAGACACCACTAGCTGTTTGAACCCCTCCCAAGACACTAAGGAAAGGTGAAGAACTTCTCTCTTTCCACCAGGTCCTACAGCAGAAGTCAATGATGACTATGGGTACCACTGTCAAAATGACAGGTAAGAAAAGCCCACTGCAAGATCTGTATGTGGGTTGTTTTTTTTTTTAAATTGCAACTGTTCGTTAATTGCCAATTCTCAAAATTGTGTGAGCTCTTAAGACAGATGTTCTGCTGTAAAGAAAATTCCATCATACCATGTTGAACTGCTTTAAATGAAGTTTTTTATTATACACAGTGGGAAGAGGCTATAATTATTTGAAACCCCACGTGCTTCAGGCAGAAAATACCACTGGAACTTTCAAGTTTGTCACACCGAATTGGTGAAAATTGCTGGAAGTTTTGTCAGCTGTGAAACTGGAATAACTGACACATTTCAGCTAACTACATAGAACTGAGCAAAAGTAGTAGTTATTAGGGTAACTGGAAGTGAACAGCTTTTACTCAGTATCAGTCCTTTAATGGAGAATGTTAACAGAGAAAAGCTGTGGCTGTTTGGCACCTACACTAAGAACTAGTTAGCTGATGATCACAAGCTGGAAGGAAAGGTTAAAGAGAAAGTCCTCAAGTGGCACATTAAGAGCTTTAAGGTGGCTTCTTCAACTTTCAACTAACATTGAGGCCAGTGCTTGCTTTTAATTAAAGTTCTATTTGACATACACAAGGTGTAGAGGGAATTGCTGCGGTTTTTTTGTATGTTTTGTCCTGTCATAATCCCTTCTCTTCTCTGCAGAGAATTCTGGAAAACCTCAGCTATAAAACAGAGTATAAAATCTAATATTACTGTATTGTAGCATTGTCTTAGCCTGCGGGAATTTTCATAAAATTGCAGAAAGGAAACAGAGCAGCCTACAGTGATATTTCTGCACATCTTGTAAGACACCCTTCTTTTATTTCCCAAATTATTGGAACAGGACATGTTGGGGTTTTTTAGCAATTTAAATAGGCACCTAAGATGACTTCTACAATACCAATACCTTCCCCCCCATTATTTTGCTAGAAGCTGAAAACCCAGACTCAATTTCTTCTTTTGGGAGAGATGTTTCAACTTGAAAAAAAAAAAAATTACAGAAATCAGGATAGGATTTGCTACGTTGCTACCAGTTTTAGGTGACAAAAAGCACTGTTTTCTACAAAGCAAGTTCAGGATTTTCCATAAGCATCAATAGTTGAGTTTAATCAGAGAAACAGTAATAGCTAACTCGTAAAAAATGAAAATTAATGAATAGTGGAAAATTTAACAGGTTTTCCTCAAGTAAACTGTAACTTCTTGGACAGGAATCAATGCAACAAGAATTCCCAAATCTGAGGATTCACAAGCAGAATCAGGGTTTTCCAAGAAGAAAAATATTTCTCTAGAAACATTTTGAAATATGAGTTTGGATTTGTTAGTATGCTTTAACTGGATTCTATTACCAGAGTATAAAGGAGTAATTTACATACAATATACCCTGAAGTCAGTTCAGTATAGAATGCACAATATTTTACACAGTACTTGCACCTCTAGTTACATTCTTCCACAAGGGACGACACCACCACTAAAACTCCCAGACAAGCCTTGGCTCTGTCTCTCAGTTAATGCTGTTCATTAAACACAGTATTTTCCAGTGGTTTCTATTCACTCCGCATTTAGCTTTCTCATCTGTAGCTCAGTTAAGCTTTTGCACCTTTGCAACCTATCTTGGCTTTACCAGCATAGACACTGACTGCTCACAAGTTCATACTAAATTATCATACTAAAAAAAATGCTGAACAGCCATTTTGGGGATGGGAGTGGCTCCTAAAAAATTATGTAAGCAAACATGCATCTCATGATGTTTTGATCTAAACCACTGTCTGTATAGGAAAGCATCACGTTGCATTTTAATTTAATTACATCACATGCCTTTTATATTTACTTTTACTCTCCCAAGTTTTTAATCACACAGCTTCACACTTTGTGAGAAGTCAAACCATGCAATTCATTAGTTATCCAATAAATTAATCATAAGGCCTTCATTCTTGGTTCATTTTGAGGTCATATCAAGATCTTTCAAGTGCAGCAATTTATCAGCTGTACCCTGATGTGCCAGCGAGAACGTTCAAATAAAACATCCATGCAGAACAATACAGAGAAAGGTTTCTCTTATCTGGGCCTCATGCTGAAAGCTTGACCTCCTCATTTGCTACTGGACATGTCTAGTGCCCATTTGGGATGCTTTTACAGGAGTCAAAGACACAGGTTTATATAACTTTCAGGTAGAAGAGGGATCAGAGTCTAAGTTTCCCACATTTTGAGTGGAAAACAAATAGGCCATACATCAAACCAGTTCATTTTAAGGTCACTACTTGGCTCAAGCAGCCAACTTGCTCTTGAAACAGACAGGCATTTTTCGGGGCCATAGCAGGTTGGTTAGCATTATTTGCGATATTCAAAAACATCAGCAGATTCAATAGTTACTAGAGAAGTGAAAAATATTTCGCTCATCAATTAACATTTCACATTGGGAAAGACTCTTGAATGTGTCTTATCCACCCCCATCCTGCAGTCTTGCACAGGAAAATGTCAAGGACAGGTGCCTCATTTATTTGCTTCCACTAACTTTGACATTTAAGCTCATTTTTACATTACAAGTTGAATCATGTTTATCTAACATAGAGTAATGAATTGCATCAACAACTAAAAGGAAAGGAAACATCATGGCAATCCCAGTAGGGCTACCTTCAAAACTTGTTTGTATTTGGTTATGAGAAGTGGTATGTTGTACTGATTGTAGAGAGCTTATTTTTCTCTCAAGTCCAGCTGCACAAAGCAGAAGTCAAGCAGCATCTTGAACATACCTTTCTCAAGTATTTTAGAAGGAAAACACATTTTCTTGAGTATTGTTTTTCCCGAAAAGCTTCTTAGAAAAGCTGATGTTTAATACACATTTGAAATAACATCATAATGACGCTTTCAAAACACAAGTTAAATAACCACACTCTCGGTATACTACAAACCAATCTGAATCCCCAGTAAATTAATCCCTAACCAGGGCCCTCCATTTGGTACTAACACTAGCTTCTGTTGATGCATGACTGAACCATGCATATAATGTGTCTACTGTATAGAGAAACCCAATTCTAACTCACTGGGATGCCTTCTTTTGAAAATTAAAAATAATAAAACTATCCTTTTGCCAGAAGTAATGAAAACTATTAAGTGCATAGGTACTAAAAGTGACTGGAGAAGTTTAGTGCTGTTCTAAGATCAAAAGCCATCCATTCTCTTCAGATAGAGAAATCTTTCTGATTTTCTCCAGACTTGGAAAAAGTGAAGTTTAAACTGCATTGCAGAGGAGTAATTAGTAAAAAATGTATCATGTACAGGCATCTCCACATGACTCTTATTACCCATTTTCTCTGCAAGTAAAAATTTGCTCAGCTGTAAAGCTGTCAATTTGCTGTTAATCCAAAGCTGATCAAAAATCCAGAGAAGTATAAATACAAAGTACTGAGTCACAAAGTAATGATTTACAGAATTCTTTCTCCCATTTTTCCTGTTTATGTTGTCTTTATTGTGGATTCTTCCATTTCACTAGAGGCTTTCAATACTTAAAGATTGTCTTGTTAACATTTATAAGTAATATCCATAACATCAGTAATAGCAATCGATACATAGAACAAGTGACTCACTAGCTTGTTGATGGTGCTCTTCACTTTGGAATGGGCTGAATTCATAAATAGATATTTTGCTTTTCAATAATGAAGTCAGAACATTGTCTACCTTCTCTACAGAAGAAAATTTCAATGCCTGTTTAAAAGAAAGAAAAACAGAAAAAATGTTAGTGCATTTGTTGCATATGTATTTTTAACCTCATCCTCTGAGTGCTGGTGAATCAAATTACTCAAAAACAGTATTATGGAAAACTCTCTCTTAGTAAGAGCAGCACGATTTTTGAGAACTATAGAAGAGATATTTTAATACAAAAGAATCATGACAATATGACCCAACAACACATAAACACATATTATCATATACGAAGTCCAGCTGATGCCTCCTCCAGCTACCTAGAAACAGAGACTAGACAAGAGTAAGGGAATAAAGACAGGTATTTATTTGAAGGGCCTTCAAGGTACACCCTGGGGGAGCCAAAGGCTGCTTCCAAAATTGGACCCCAAGATGGACGACAGGTCACGAGTTCTTCACACTTTTATAGGTTTGGACCATTTGCATATCAGGGTTAATTCTCCAATTAAAGCCCCAGTTTTAGTGATGTAACGCCCCTCAGCTTGCCCCCCTTAGAATCTTTAGTTTACACATTTTGGGCCTAAAAACAGCCTGGTTGTCCTTGAAGGCAAAGCCCGGAGAGGCTTTGTTATGTCTACCCAGTACGAGAGAGGAGGAATTACAGGCTACAAGGAACTTCAGAGTTACACTCTAAGCAGTACAGGATTTAAAAATACAAAAGTTAAAACCTAAGGCATCACAGCCATGACTTAAAAACTTCTGGATGAAGTGTAAGGACAGGAAGATTTATATTTTACTACAGCAGTAATTCAGGGTGAGTTTAAAGACTGTAGTAGCTCTTTGTTATCCAAAACTTTTACATTAAGATTGTGGACTTGTCTAGGTAGGAAACAGCTTCAGTTTCATCAGCCAACACATAACATTGTTGACAGAACAAGAAACTGATATCAACCAGATAGATCAGCTTCCTACTAAACACATAGTCTTTAGACAAGGGAAATCCTCATTGACTACCTGGAGGTTTTTGAGTGCCTCTTTCTGGACAGAAGGTCAAGATCTACACCTAAGAGCTTTCAAGGCAGCCATAATTAAATATTTCTTTGCCTGGCCTGACAAGAGCAGTCTGACTACAGAGAATTGAAGAGTAAGGCTATTTTACACCAACTACTACAGCTCTAGTCCAGTCTGTGCTGCACTGGGCACCAAAAGGAGCTCAGCCACAGCAGAGAAGAGCTCAGGGGGAGTTGCTTTACTCTGCTCAGGGTCAGCAGCCCTGTGTTTGCCTTCCCATAGGTGGGCTGTTGCTGGTCAAGAAAATTCTGGGATCACTAAAAGGGAACATCTGCAGACATGCTTAGCATATGATCTTAAAAAGAAAAAAAAAAAAGCACGTCTATGACTGAAATGCTGAGGAGAAAAGGACAGAGGGCTCTGCTTATGAAACATGAAATTTAATTCCCAAGACTGTTAAAAGGGAATAAGAAAAGTAAGTATGATGTAATCAAGAAACATTGAAGGCAGAGGCAGGATATAATTTTCATCTAACTCCTACCAAGAATTAGAAGAGAAGTTTGTGCAGGTAGGAAGCTAACAATATGATTGTTTATTTTTCCCATTATTAACCGTTGACCTTCTAATATTAAGACAGATAAAAACCATTGCATTTCTTTTCATAATTCACTCCCTTTCTGTGCTGTCACATTACATTCTCTGTACTTTTTATTCAATAATTATGAATACATACATTAAGCTCCAATATGCAAAGCAATAAGCATTAAAAAAAGACTCCCCCTAGGAAAAAAGATCTTTGAGGCTTGTTCTAGAATAAAGATCTAATCTGAGTACAAGACTTAGTGTGAATTCAGAAAGCATATGCAAAACCTCCCAAATATCTATAAAACCCCCAAACTATTAACATGAATAAAAACACTATGTTTACAAATTATTAAGAGGAATAATATCAAAATTCAGTTAGGAAACCATACTATTCTCTCTTATTCCAAGTAGGTCTTCTTAGACACGTTATCATTACATTACCTTAATAGAGTTCAATCTAGAGTAGGACAAAACCAAGTAACAACCCAGGAACTAGCTCAGATGAGTGTATATGGCAGATCCTGCATCTTGAAGAAAGAGGCTCAAAACCACCGGTACTCACTGAAGCAACTGTAGAGTAGATATTGCACTATGCAGAGAACAAGAATTTAAGTGGGCTTCTAGACAAACTAAACTTGAAGTAATATTTTTAATCTCCATTTAAAATAACAGGGATACTCCTTACACATTATGCTACCTATCTAACCCTCTCTGTTCAAAAGAAAATGAAGAAACAAACAAACGCCACTCTGACAATACCTGCCTCTTATCTTCCATCCTGAAATTCCAGAGGAGCAATTTCAGACAGAATCCATTTCAGACTGTACTATATAGCCAAGATAAATAAGCACTCTATAGTCTCTTTTCAGCAAGCATTCCAGGATGTCTTGCCTACAAATCTCCTCTACTTTTTAAGATGAACTGAGACCAAACCCCTTCCTTAACCCTTTTAGTCCATTAGAAAGCTATGGAAGGAATGCCTTACGAATGTATAGCTCTTACTTCACTCTCAGACAACCAAATTTACATGGAATAAAACAGTGTTTCACAACCTGAGATGGAATAAGTTCTTGAACAGAGAAGAGCTCCAGGAATTTGTTGCAAAATTTCTCACAATTCAACAGGCCTTCCCTCCAATGACCAGCTTATCCATTTCTATGGTTTACAAGTCAAGAACAATACACTTCTTATACAAAGTTATCAGTGCCATTTGCTTCAAGTTTTCCACCTCAACTTTTTGTTTTTCCTCTTACTCCTGGGATGTAAAATCTGAAGGCTTAAGCAATGATTTAACCAGCTATGTTCTTAACTAAACTGGAACCAGGAGCTTTGTTGTGCTACTCTTCAGCAGAGATACAAAAGGAAAAAAAAGGATTAGTTAATTAAGGGAACAAACAAAAAAAAAAGGCAGCTATGTCTTTTGTCTCATGTTCAGGACGGCCTGTTCCAGCACTTATGTGAAGATAACAGCTAAAACAACAGCAAAATAGAACAAGGAATAGGGTCACTCTGTACTACCCAGCTCCATACTGATGCCTTGAAGTGGCTACCTGAAAACAGAGGCTAGACAAAAATAAGAGAATAAAAGTAGGTATTTATTTGAAGGTCCTCCAAAGGTACACCTTGGGAGCATAAAGCCTCCGAGGGGCTCCACCCAAGATGGACGCTGGGTCACGAGTTCTTCACACTTTTGTAAGTTTGGTCTATTTGCATATCAGGGTTAATTCTCCAATTATAATTTCAGTTAATGATGTAATTACCCCAAGTCTGCCCCTCCTTTCAAAGGCTTTTAGTTTACACATTTTGGGGCCTGGGACAATCAAGGTGTCCTTCAAGAGCAAAGCTAGAGAGGGTTTGTTGTGTCTAACCAGCATGAGATAACAGTGGTTAACAGGCCACACAAAACTTCAGAGTTACACACTAGGCAGCACAGGATTTGAAAAATATAGAAGTTAAAACCTAAGGCATCAATACCACAAAGGTCACCTCCTCAAGAAACAATTCTATTTAGAGATTTTTACTTTACTGCCCACTCCTGCCCCAAAGCACACACAGACTCAAAGTATGCTGTGTTTACGTATTTTAAGGCACCCTACACAGACCTCTACAGGCCCATGAAATCTTCCCAAGAAATCTCACCAACATTACAAACCTGAAGTTCATGCTGAAGCTTCACCAGGGCCAACAGAAGCAGAAATGTATTTGAAGTTGTACTTAAAGTTAAGCAGCCTTCAAGAGAACTCTGAGCCACTCAGGAGTTTGAGAAAGCCCACATTTTATCCAAATAAAATATTTACAACACTGGAGAAAACAGGCAATAGTGCTAGTTTCCCACTATGTCCTTGGAGCCCCTCAGAATAAAGCTAGCGATTTTGTAGGCAATTCTTCCCATACTCTCTGAAACACAGCTCTTCTCTGCTCCAGTACTTGAAATCCTTCAGGAAGCACTACTGCTTGCCTAAATACCACCTCCCCAGCTATAGGCACTATCTCTATTCCCTCACCCCCTTTCAGAGCAACATGACACAGCTGTGAACAGAAAAGCCCCAAGTGCTGACCATCACACTCAGGCTTCCAAAAACATCCTTGAAAAAGGAGACCACCAAGCACATACATTGCTACTTTTGTGAACGAGATTACTTACATTCTTTAAAAACTGCTAACCAAGCCCTGAAAATGTGTGCCACTGAAATGCAGCATCCACAGCCAATAAATTAACATATTCTACACTGGCTTTGGGAGTACTAACAAGGTTACATTTACATAAAGATGAACTTCTTCAGTAGTTCTTACAATATCAGACACTACTTTATATGCACTTCCATATCTGGATTGCTTCTGCCAAAGAGAATGGGCTAGGTTTAAAAATCACTCAGGCATTTTTGACAATTTTAGCCAGTGACAGAATATGGACAGCTTTCATACCTAGAGGAAAAGAAAGAAACATTTTCAAATAACAGCTGGTGATGTGGCTGAGAAGATTGAAATATTAAATATAGTTTCAAAGTATCTTTGGGGATAAGGTAGAGATGCATACACGATATCACCACATAAGTCATATAGCTATTTTACAAGTTTTCATAGAGAAGGCTGCAGTTTGTTTTCATTCTTTTTTTCCAATATCCACTGTAACTGGAATCCTGTTTAATGACTATGATGAAAACATCCTTTAAGATACCAAGCATCTCAGAATCATAGGAGTATTATTCAATCAAAGTTTGTCATAAAGACTTCCTCAATCTCTCTAGATAGTCTAAGTCACTCAAACTAACACAAACTTATCAACTTCAGTAATAAGGATATGACCTTAGTTTCTTTTTTTTTTTTTTGAAACCTAATAAATCTATGCCAGGAAACCCCAACACTAAATTATTGAATCAATAATTCCATTTGGTAGGAACTCTGAGAGAAAATCAATACAGCATATAAATCAAGCAGAATGCTGAAATGATTAGTTGATGTAAAGTAAAACATGAAATACGAAAAAGTTTAATTATGAATTATAAAAACCTTAAAATCAGTCTGTACATTAGGTTACTGTAAGAACATAAACTCCCTCAGAGAGTTTCTTGAATGCAGAATTATGTGAAAGTGAGAGAACGAAAAATCATGACCTTTAGCCAACTCCTACATTCTCACAGCAAATCCATTCAGCATTATGATTCAGCTATTATGATCCCAACTCCTCCTACTTTAACATTTCAAAACTCATGCAAAGAAACTTATTTAATTTTCTTTATTTATTCAATTACATTTAAAATATTTATTTGGTTGTTTGAAATATCTTGCTGAGGTTGTTAAATGCTTTTTAAATTCAGAAAAATTTGGAACAGAAAATTGCAATCTATCAGATGTAGCCGAGAATTTTATCCAAAACCATGATTTGTAAAATCTTAGATTATGTTTAATCTAAACCTTAGCTAATGTCAATCTTTAATTGCTCTCTACAAATAGATTCATAAATGCAGTAGTACCGTATTTTGATAGTCTCCCACTAGGATACACGAATACACCTGATCATCACCAAAAGGAATGGATCGCTGTAACCCTATTTGCTGGGTTTTGTCTATCTCTTTGGCTCTAGTGGGGGACAAAGTGAAGCATCTCAAAGGAGCTGGAAAGGCTGGCAAGACAATACAGAATACAATGTAAGCATTTTACCAAAGCACTGTGTCTTTGATATGAACTAATGCAGCCATTTGCTTTCATCACAGAATTTTAATAAGGAGATACTTCTCAGATTGCAAGTACTTGTGAAAATCTTGAACTTTCCTTTGAGCCACAGAATGATATTGCTTTGATCAATAATTGCTGTAAGATTTTCTATTTTATATCAGTTTTGTTTTCCATTGTGTTTGATTGTTACTTTGCATAGATAAACGACTGTTGCCCCAGGATACTTTTGCAAATAAGTTGATAGTCTCAAAGGTTTTAATTATCCTGGTTAAATAGAAGTTGCTACTACTCTTGCTACTTGATGGGAATTCTAATTAGTATCAAGTCTGTTTTGTTTTTCCTTTTGTGAACATATTTTAAAGATTAGGTTAAATTATGTTCTGTAAATTGCATCTTTATGATGTAGCTTGTTGACATTAAATCAGGAGCTCATTTAAAAAGTCTGCGGAAAAATTTTAGCTACCTAACTAGTTAGTGTACCTCCCCCTGTGGCCCAGCAGGTACCATTCAGTGAGACAAATCTTCCAACACATAGGTATACTTACAAAAGAATTACCATCAGTATGCTTTGCCACAGAGTAGCCATGACATTGTGTGGACTGTAGAGCTTACCCACTTAAAAATATTTTCTTGACATTAGTTTTTCAGTTACCAAAACAATAAAAATAACAGCATACAGCAGTGTCACCTCATTTAAACCCTTGCTTATTATTCAGATGAGTAAAGGTGAGGAATTGTTAAACATACTTCATAGTCATAACACTACAGCTGCATTTCCTGGTGTGCACTACTGCTCCGCACAGAATTATTTTTGCATTTGAATATGATTTGAATTGCATGTGCTTTACTGAATATTAGTCATGCTGGTTAAATGAAGGGCCAAACTCCTGAATAACACAAATAACTCTCCAGTGGGAATACCTTGTGTGTTGTAGGTACCTAGGTTACCATGTTAATGATATTTTTTTAAATCATTACGGCACATTTCTTATGCATACAAGTTTAAATGAAACCTGTTGGAAGTGTACTTTGATATACTTTAAAATACAGGCTAAAAAATTATGGATACCATAAAGAATTTAAGAACACATTTGTTCTTTGAGTTGCACTATTTTTCTTGTGCAACAGCCTGTTTTCCTAGAACAGAAGTAACTTGAACTTGTAAGGAATCTAGCCTCCTGCTTAATAGAACACTAATAATGCAATACATCATATTTTATTAATCCTTCTGTTGTGAGTGTAATGCCTTAGGTGGCAGATAAGGTGTATTTGTCACAGGAAAATGAGATTGTCTGCACTGGAAACACAGACTATTATTTTTGTTCTGGCTTTGCAATTACAATACAGAGATCGTGAAAAGTCTGCTTGGGCTACCCACCATTCAACAAATAATACTTGAGATTCCATCCTTCCTTAATATATGCTTTCTTTTCCTGTTTTTTCTTATGTGCCACTGGCAAAGAACAGGCTGCAGAGCACTGCAGTCTGCTATGCTGATCTGAAACACAGCTCAAAATCCGATTTTTTCTCAATGTACGCAAAGAATCTGCATGGCAACCAGCAAATCACATGAATGATAATTCAGCAGCTGTAAATGGACTCTACATGAACAGCAACCTACTGCCTCCCATACAAGCTATGCCAGAAAAATTTGGTTTGATGGTGGATGAATAAAAACCCTCCAAATACAATGAGGTTTAAGATTACTTGCTTCTATTGGTTTCAGAATATACAAAAAAATAACACTTTAAATGGAGAGAAACTTCACTAATATTTGATCTTATTTTCAACCTTTGGAATGCAGCACTTTTTTCATTGGGCTTACAGAGCTCAAAGGATGTTTAAATCACTCTCTTAACAAAACAAAAAAATGGAAAATTTGTTTTCTCTTGCCTGACTTGCTTACAACTAGACATCTCAGAGACAGGCCTCTTAATCCTGAGCCTACTACTGAGCCATTACAAATTACTGTGCGATCAAAAGATTGCATACTATCTCTTAGTTCATTTAGGCACTTATATTCTGTTTCTTTAATTAAAGTTTGAGAAGTCAGCTTACCTGACGAGTGAAAGCTATTGGGTCAGCCACTTTCTTTAAAATGGGTTCAATTTCCTCCAGTGCAGTATAGTACTCAATCCGTGCCATCGTCTTAATGACTCCCCCACAGTAGACATTTACATATACAGGGCCAGCAGGAAAATCTTATAAAACACAAATTAGAACAGTAGCTGAAAATATTTTACAGTCCCAGACCAGAGATCTTGGGGAATGAGTAAAAGAACAGAGAATATCACAGAAAAAACATAGAGTTGATGAACTGACTGGATTTGCATTTCACATATGACTCAGAGTAGTCAGGTTTTTTATTCACGTCTTTCAGTCTAACATCACAAGGCTGACAAAAGAAAATACATATCTTTAAATCTGTATAAAGCAAAGCTATTGTATTGCTTCACATTAGAAAGGAGATGAAAACAGAATGCTTAAAATTTCCAACTGCCCTTTCATAAACTGATGGCCTATAATCAGCTCCCTTATGCCTACATGTTAAGGAAAAGTTCATTTATCACAAAGTGATAGTGCAATTGCTATTCATCTTATGAAACAGTTTTCTTAATTGCAGTCAAGGTTCTCAAAATTGTATTTGAGGTAGGCTGCAGAAATTGCAGTATAATTAAGCCATTCCAGTTGTTTACCTCGTAAAAGCCAAGCAGAGAGGCACTGGTAGTCTGTTACTTAAATACGACTTGCTCTGTGTGTGCAGCACAAGCCGACTTTATGAGCACAATTTCCAATCCATTAGTATTTGTTGTGCCAGGCATTCTGCTGGACCATACTAGCACAGTGTTCTTAAAATACTAACTCCACCCATAAAACAGTGAAAAAAGGGGCAATTCTGAAAATGGAGATGAGTAATACGGCCAGAGAAACTAGACTAATAGTACACCACATGAAATCACTTAAATGGAAACTGCCCAACTGTGGGTTTTAAAAAAACAAAAACCAACAAAACACAACATTTTTCCTATAACTTCAGATCCGGTGGACCTAAAAAAGGATACTTCCAAATTTCCATTTTTCCAGATTTTGAAACAGAAAGAAACATTAAACACAAAGGATATAAGAAACATAATTAAACTTGGGCTACAGCTCTCTGCCAATTTTTTCATTTTTCATTTACTTTTCACATTTTATTTCTTCACCCACTACAGAAACCTTCTTGTGATCAACAGTGTTCTCACAAAAAAAAATAATTTGGAAGAATCTTCTAAGATCTGTGCATGAGGATTGCAGCTTTTGTTCTCTGAAATCCGGTTACAGATGGAAGTTTCCTGTTGGTTTTGTACTTTCCGGTCAGGTTTCTAAAACCAAGCTCTCTGCACCATCACAGTGATAGAGAACTCTCAGACCATATGTGACCATTGCCTCAGGACAGTGTTCAGGATGAGAATCACAGAATCAATTAGGTTGGAAAAGACCTCCAAGATCACTGAGTTCAACTTTTGACCAACCACCAACCTGTCAACAAGACCATGGCACATGTGCCACATCCAATCATTTCTTGAACACCTCCAGGGGTGTGACTCCTCCACCCCCCTGGGCAGCCTGTTTCAGTGTTTAACAAACCTTTTTGTGAAGAAATTCCACCTGATGTCCAACCTGAACCTCTTCTGGAACAGCTTGAGGCCATGTCCTCTTGCCCTGGTTATGTGGGAGAAGAGGCCAAACCCCACCTGGCACAGACTCCATTCAGGTAGGTTGTAGAGAGTGATAAGCCTTTTCTCCAGGCTCAACAATCCCAGCTCCCTCAGCCACTCCTCATGTGAATTATTCTCTGGACCCTTCCCTAGCTCCACTGCCCTTCTCCAGACACAAAGCAGCACCTCAGTGTCTTTCTTAAAGTGTGGGGCCCAGACTCGGACACAGCACTCAACTGGTGCAGTCTCACCACTGCCGAGTCACAGAAATCATCAGGTCACAGAATTACCAAAACATAGCTGCAAGAAGCCACAGTGGAAAATTGTAGCCTATGTGTATGTATTTCCTCCTATCTAAAGTTATATTGCAATCATTTTAGAATAAAATATTATGCAAGTTCCTCTGTGAATTCACAGCATGCAGCCCAATAGCAAATGATACTCTGAATACACAGCTGAGAAATGTTTTAATTCTTAACTCACATTAAGAGTGGGGATAGGTATGGCCCTTAAATCTGCACAGATTTTCTAGGAGAAACTGTTGTTAAACAGTTGAAACTGTTACCAACTAGTTACGGATGGAGCAATACAAAAAATCATTAGGAACTAGCAAAGACGAGTGCTACAGAAAAATGGCATGAATGTGAACAGAGAAAATAAATTATTTCCTGCATCAGTAAGAATTATGGAGAGGAGTATAACCAGATTTACTGCATTAAATAGAAAATGAAACATTTAGTAACAGAGTAATAAGAAAAGAATATTAGGTTTGCATTTTATGGAAGTAATTTTGAAGAATGTTAATCTGTAACTAATCAATGACATTTTAAGACTGCCACCTGCCATTTAAGCACAGAAAACCAATCTAATAGAACCTAGGTTTCCATAAATCACAAGGCCTTGCTTCTCTGCAGTATTAAAAGTTATGTGTGCAAAATTCATGTACAGGAAACACCCACAAAACAGCAGAAAGGGAAACTACTTATCAGAAAAAGTGAAGGGAGTTGAAACTTCTCAGTTTTTCTTAAAGGTAAAGAATATTTTTCTTACCTAGGGCTTTCACATATTTGACCTTCTTGTTCCAAGAGGCTGTCTGCGTCCTAATTCGTTGATTATCTGCTATGAATTCAATTTCCAGAGTTTCTTCATCTATTTCATCTTTCAACAGAATGAATATTTCACCAGGGTTCTACAAAATTAAATGCGTTCCCATTAGTCCTTCAGAAAATTATATTGGAAGTGTAACATTATACTGAAAGTGTATTGGAAGAACTTTCCTTTACCAACAGCTTCATGCAAAAAAATCGTACCACCAAAATATGATGGTATCTCACTGTTTCCTTCAGTATTTTACTTACATAAATGACACAAGTAATGCAGGATTTTAAATTCAGCTTACATAAGAATATTTCAAAACAGTATTTTAAATGCATATGTAAGTGAATTGTTACATTTTCTAAGGTCCCTCTACTTTATAGTCTGGAAGAACGACATTCATCCTAATAAGAATAACCTAAAATACTCTAGACCCACTTAATCTCTTACAGTAAGGTGACAGTAGAGAGAAGAAGCAGGTGATGTGTGACAATAGCCCTCTACTACCTCCTGAATCAGGGGGAAAATCACTCCCTTAGAACTGTACTGATCTCAACAATGAAAAAATATGTGTAAGTCATCTTTAAAAGACAGACAGGAAACAAAATCTGTGACATTCCAGGTACACTGCAACCTCCATACCTGACCGCGGCCGCTCACTTATATAAAGGAATGCAGTGCTGGATTCTGCACTTCCTCTGTTTATGCTGTCACGTATTTCTCATAGCCAGTCTGATTAAATACACACAGGAACATTTATGTCCACTGGATATGCATGCAGACACATACATATAAATATTTCTGATTTAATTTAAACTCAAACTAGGTCCATGATCACACAAGCACTGGTGATGGGCACATGTGCAGGTCTACATATACCCATCCTGGATTCTTGCCAAGACAAACTCCATATCCCTCAAGAAGTGCCTGATTACTTGGTCCCTCTGAAGGCCCACATAACAGTAATACTTTGACTCAAGCTGCTAAATAACTCTAAGCGAGCTGTCTCCAAACTACTTTACTTGCAAATCTTTTGACTGCAGTGTGGATGCAACACAAAGGCAAAATAAATCCCACTGCAGTCTTGATGCACTCTCATTTTGGTTCCTTGACAATTTTGGAAACAAATACCAGATACAGTATGAATGAGACTGCAGCAGGAAGAGGAGAAGAATGACTGTTATCCCAAAGATTTTAGAAGTCTTACCTCACATGATATTCTTCTCGGAAGCACCAATATTGACTGCTCATTACTTTCTAACCTTTCAGAAAGTACTTCTGTTTTAAAATGGAGGTCTGTTTCTTCTGATGCTCCCCTGACATCTGAAAAGTTACTATCAGAGACAGTCTGGTGATCTGAAATAAATAATGTGAAATGAGAACATTGTTAATAATCCTAAACCAACAGAACATGGCAATGATACAGTTTCCAATGTATTACTCATATGGCATTTGGAGTCACATTAAGGACAGCACATGAAAGCCTGGCAAAATTCCTTTGATATAAATGCAATGAGGTGTCCTCCTTTGATAAAAAGCTTGCCTCTGAAGTTTTGATCCTGCAGACTTGATTTACATGAACAGGCTCTGCACATACGCTTTGTCTTCCTTAGCCAGAAAGGGACATAGCCTTTAGACTGAAGTCAGGGAGATCAGACTGTTTTGTAGTCTCAGAACTCTCATACACTAGGATAAAATGGGATTTTTACCACTCTTCCTTTCTCTGTATGTAAACAAGCACATTCTATATGTTTACAACATCAACCCACCTGTCTACAGGAAGGGTTTACACGAGGGCAGTGATACCTGTAACATGGTACTATGACAGTAGGCACAGGTTTCTTTGACTCAGATTGCAGAGTCTTTGCCTGCCTTAATGGACAAAAGGATGGATGCAAGCCATACATTTTTTTAATAGGATAATCTGTGTTTAGAAATGCTATGCCAGTTACACAGGTAGCTTGCAATCAGTTTCTCTTCTGTTTCGCTGTAACAGAAAAAGCCCAAGAGCCTTTAGTGAATATAGTGAATCCTTCATCACATCACAGAATTTTAATCATGAAATAGAACAGAAAACTGCATCTGCAGAGCTCTGACTAAGCCTGTGTTTTAGCAAAGGTATCCTTTACCTGCTATGTCTCAGCTGTATCATTACTCCTCCTTTCCAGACACTCTATTACCCTGTGCGAAACACGCCCGCCACCCATCTCAAAGGACTGCAGCAGCTCTTCATCATGGAGGATTACTCAGTATACTGCAGTTAGGTTATTGATATCATTTCATGCAGTTCACAGTTAAAAAATCTTGACTGGCTGCTGAGGCAATATCCTGAGAGACATCCACACTATCTTGTATTACTGTAAATTATGAAAGACTCACAGTCAATTACATTCAAGGATACAAAGAACTTTTGAGGCACAGCTTTTCCTCTTAAATGGATATAGAATATTAAAGTAAATTAGTGATGGGCAGAATACAGAACAGCAGCAATTTGGCTTTGCTCAAAGAAGTACCACAGCCATTTTGAGTTTTATTGAAAAGGCACCCAAGTGACTGAGGTACACAAACCATACAGTGTTCCTAAGTGGCACAGAAACATTTCCAATTAGTGTCAGTACCGGCAATTTACAATTAGTTTTCTCACTACTTGCTTGCCTTTACTTTCCCCATATGCACCAGTTCATCTGATACAGAATGCTTCCTTTCCTTACCAATCTTGCCTTGCTTAAGGCATAGATTTAATAAAGTAACTCTATAACAAATGTGCCTGCTAAATAAAATCACGCCACGGTATTCTATGTCTGATGTAGAATCATTTTTATCCAGGCATATGCTTTGATTGTTAGGAGAGATCTCAGAAAACGGACACATACACACACACACAAAAAAAAAAAAAAGAAAGAAAATTAGAAAAATATCATTTGTCCATGGTTCCTTAAGGAAGCTGAAATTTCCTTGAACATCTGAGTTAGGCTGGTTTGATGACCACCACTAGCTAGTGCCCAGCCTACTCCTGCTTATAGTCTCATGCCTAAAAGGCAAAATAATTCTGAACTTAAGCTGTGAATTCAGAATAGATCGCTAAAATTTCAATGAATCTAGGTGTAGATGTAGTTTACTGAAGTAGCATTAATTCCATTTGCTTTAATTTACTTTAAAAATTAAATAGGCTACACTGAACAAAGGCTATTCTGATTCTGAATGAGAACCCACACACAATTCAGTGCAGTTTAAACAATCCCGCTCAGAATATAAGTTCAGTGATTTCTCTGATTATCACTGTGAAGACTAGACTTTATTTTGCACTGCCCTTCAGGAAAAGGAAGGCCTGAACTCCTGCTGAGGAAAACATTTGGGATACTTTACAGCAGCCTTACAGTACCTAAACAGGGCCTACAAGAAACATGGAGAGAGACTTTTTACAAGGGCATGTAGGGATAGGACAAGAGGGAATGGCGTCAAACTCAAAGAGGGTGGGTTTAGATTAGATATATTAAGAAGAAATGCCTTACAGTGAGGGTGGTGAGACACTGGAACAGGTTGCCCAGAGCAGCTGTGGATGCCCCATTCCTGGCAGTGTTCAAGGCCAGGTTGGATGGGGATTTGAGCAACCTGGTATAGTGGAAGGTGTCCATGCTTACAGCCAGGGGATTGGAACTAGATTGTCTTTAAGGTCCTGTCCAAACCAAATCTTTCTGTGATTCTGTAATTACGTATTCCCACAGCACATATTTTGGGAATGTATTCAGATTTTAAGTTACTCATGAATCTTACACTTATGTATGTAGAATTCACTTCAGAAGATAACTCAGATGATGCTGCTTCTGAATTTTTTTTCCACCACTTTAGGCAAAGGAGTCTCACAGAGACAAGAAACATTTTGTTATCAGATTGACAAAATGAAAAGAATGAATAACAAATCTGGTACGCACTGGATCCTGAGATGTCAGCCATCTGTCAGTGATTGTTCTTCAAGGATCATGTAGATGCATTCTAATCTATGTAAAGTTCATGTCAACTTTATTTCTGCAGTCTGCACTCTACTTATCAAAGATGATAGTAGTCACTTTCACTTTTTAATGCCAATAATTCATCTACTGAGAACACTGATGCTATTGATAGCAAGTTGGTTTCAATTAGGATAACATTTTCCTCCCTGTTAATTATTGCATTTTAATACTTTTATTATGCCTAGTGCATCTAAATACAATATCAGAACTTCAACCCAGTCACTACTCCGATAGCACAGCTATCCCGATAACAGACAATTAAGAAATGTGGCTCTTACATCAAAGACTTGGATATTTAAGAAGAATAGGGATTCCCCTGCTGACTCTGAAAGTGGCTACCAATTTATTAGCTAAAAACCATCCAGCAAGACCTCTTTCAGTAAATGTCAGGTCTACCTGACAATCAATAAACCCTGTACAACAGTCCAAGAACCACAGGGATCTACACTATCACTACAATATAGTCACCGAACTTTGGAGCCACCACCTCCAGCACTCAAATTCCTACAAGCAGTTGCACACCATCTGTCCTAAAATGCGGAACATGAAACAACCACATGAAATGTTATTTGCAATGCTGAACAAGCAATGCACCAGAGATTAAGCAAGCCTTGGTTTGTTGGCATTAACTGAAACAAAGTAGTTCATAAAGGTATTAATACTACAGTAATGAGACTGTAGTAACACAAATGGAGCAAGGATAGACTATATTTGTTTTACGTAGGCAGAAGGTGTTGACAGACATTCAAGTCTTTCGAACACTTAAATTTTGGACATCTTCATTATTTTTCCTCTTTACATTCTTGGTTTTAACCTGAAAGCAATGGCTGAGGAGCTCCATCAATTCATGAAGCTTTCAGAAAAATTCAGAATTTACAACTGAGGGTGAAGATTATCTTAAAAGAAACATAAAAGGAAAATCTTTATTATTCTGGAATATGTAAGAGGGAGCATTTATTAAAGGGTGTGTGTTGCTTGGTGAATGTGTTCTTTTAAAGTTTTATATAATGGTGACCCATTCGTGAGGTTTTTAAAATGTAGCAGTAACAATTAAAATAACTGATGAATAAAACCAAACCCTTTCTTGTAGGATCAAAGTATAAGAAATTATTAACTATATCTGATGATGCGCAGACAACACTATGAGCCAGAAGCTAAAAGGAAAGGAAAAATCTATGATAATCTTCCCTTGAGTAATCAAGGCAGTACTACTGGGAATTATCATCTATTAGAGAGCGTAATGCTTAATTTCCATCAGGTTACTTTTGTTTGCTTACTTTTGACAAATATCTCCTGCTGACAGTCACATTGAAAAGACTGATCTTAAATTTACGTTCACTTTAAATAGTAAAATACAACACACACTTACTAAAACTTAATTGGGGACAGTGATGTTTTCAACTTCACTTCAATGTTCTCTCCTAATTCATGTAACTTCAATACATCAACTTGGTATATTTTACATAAGACCCTTTGGAACACATTATTGCTTTCAATTTAACATTTTGAACTAAATTCATGACATGACTTTGAAATTGTATTCCTTCACATAAACTGAGAAATTTTAATAAAGTGTCTCAAGTCTCCTGTGTATTCAGCAACTAATGCTTCACCATGGCTTCTAAGCAACCCTCCTGCCATATCCAACTTCCCCCTCATCCCCAAATTCTAACCTTTCAAATACACTCCCTAGCTATCCATACTGCAGCCTACAAGAGAATTAGAAGTGTTCTCTGTCTTTGATTACTTGGTACTTGCTACACGTTTTGAGTCAACAATGTATGTGACAGATTTAGGGCATTAAAAATAGCAGAAAACAAACTTATGAAAGATTTATGTGTTTTCTAAAGCTACCCATGAAATGAATCTCAGTCAAAATTAAGCTGGTTTTAGAAAAGCAAAATGCCTCCTAGCTTTACAAATTTCAGTTCTTCCTCAAGTTTTGCTAAAGCAATGCCAGCTGAAGAACTGAAACTGTGGTACAAAAGAGGCCCTCAATTACCCCTAGATCACACATCATTCAAGGGGATGAGAAATATGGGTAAATCAAGTTAGGCAGAGGACAAGGAATGGGAAGGTAATTTAGCACACATAGCCACCTTGCCACATGAAAGAAAAGCCAGGGTGTTCCAGTGTCAAAGATTAAAATGAAGAGGATTACAGCAGATCATTTAAGTGCAGGACCCATCCCGTGTAATATGGTAGCCCCACTCTCCAGCACAACATGAGGTAAAGCCAGAGGTGGTGCCACTGGGTTCACTGAGGTATCACTGAAAAGGTTCCCATGTATAAGTGACTTCCTTGCAATTCAGAAACCTGAAGCCAAACATGTATGTGAGCACCCAGCTGTAATATGGATTAAAGAAGAGTCATATAGAAAAAACCAAAGTAACCTTCTGTAATGTGGAAAAAAATCAGGAAAAAAAGCCATATGCACATCATGTTCTTCTTGCAATCCACCATAAGTTTATTATAGACATTTATGAACAATAATCCTGTTAAAGTGGGGGTATCTCTAAATGCTGTATGAGCTCAGCAGAGAGTGCAGCAGAGTGGGATTGAAAGGGAGCCTCTAACTGCACAAATTGCTCTATAAATTACCTGAGAAAGGCTGTGAGGAACAGGGAGGCAGAAAACATCCACCACACTGGGCTTCCTTCAATGGGTCTGTGTTCCTTGCATGAACATGGGATTTACTCATTCTTACCATAAGCACTTTCTAAGATATTATTTCAAACCAAATCCCCTTTTCTGCTCTGCTGAAGTTTTCTTTTACTAATAGTGAGAGAAGGCTTAGGAATGAAAAGGTTTCTAAAAATCACAGAAAATTATTAACATGTACTCATCACAGAAACATCAGACTTCAGTCTGAAATTCTTTCACTTGTCTTCTATGACAAATAAATTCCAAACCAAGATAAACATACTTATTAGTGAACAAGTTTTAAATAATGCTTCTCTCTATGTTGAACCAACTATCTTTTGCGAATACACTGACAGCTATCTTTGTTTTTCTCAAAAGCATTCTCAGCCCCAGTTTCTCCTGCATGGTTGAGTTCTTCTGTCAAAAACAGCGGCTTTCTGTAAGTTGGCCTATTTTGCCCATGTCTCCAAAATACTTCTATTACTTTATTTATGGTGTACAACTTTTCTTGCAAATAAGCATCAAACTGACAGTTCCTTTAAAAACTATGAAGAACAGTTTTTCCTTTTCTGAATATTATATATAAGTTGGTGTTTATGTCATCTTAGCAACCAACGGTGCTGCAATTTTCATTAACATCTATTTCTCTCCTATAACAGCAATCCCTGAAACTCCCCACACCTATTTTTTTTCTGAGTTACTATATACATGTAGGCAAAGATTGATTTACTGTGGAGGCACATGCCCACCTGTTATTTTATTTTCAGGTATGTTTTTGTACACAACAATTTATCACCCTGATACAACTGTAGCCTAATGGAGTCATCATGAATGCATCTAAAGAGAATATGAGTCTTATTATGTGTAGCCTTTTTCGATCTGATAGTAAAAACAAAAGATCCTGCCTTCAAATAATCCTCCAAACTGCAAAATGCTATTTACCATGAATTTATCAATAATCTTTGAGAAATAACTTGCATGAAAATGTAGGCATTTCTTTTTATATATACTTTCATATGATTGTAACTCTATATTAAGAGGCAATCTAAAGTTATAACAATTAACTAGTTCCTTACTAGTGTGTGATTTGGAAGAAAGATTTGACTTTGTCAGTGCTTTAGCTAGGATGAATATATTTAGACGCTTTTTGGGACTAGTTTTATCTTTTACTGCTTATCAATTCATGTTATTATTTTTTCTGCAATAAAATCCACGACTTTCAGCTTCACCAGCAGCACTAGGAACACGACTACTCCGATGAGTTTTAGACACATAGCGGAACTGTCCCAAGAAGTTTCTATTAGGCATACTGATTAGTTTGGAAATAACAACTACCTGCCTGAGGTCATTTGGGTGCTGAGCAGAGCTGCTGATGGAGCCCAAACCTGCTATTTCCAGTTTCTGCATTCTGCATTCTTCTCCAGGGAGAAGCAAACTGAAGCCTGCCCCTCTGTGTGTACCAGAAGTTCTCAGTCATTGAAGCCTAATGTTTTATTAAAGAGTCCTTCCATCCACTTCAGAGTTACTGGAGTTCTATCACAGTAAGAACACTTTGGTGGTTTTGTTCCATTTCTCTGTGCTATCAGCACACACACCTCTCACCTCTGTTTCAGTGAAGGATTATACAGCACTAAACATTGCCCAAAATCTGAGGTGTGCTGCTGCAACTGAGACAGGCTATCTTCCTGCTACTGACTCAAAGTACCACTGAAGACAAAAGGACTGATAGCAGAGGCATCCAGGTTGTAAGAAGACCTCCAAAACTTGTTAGCCTGATAAAATGCACCTGCAAATTCCTTATTATTGCAAAGGGGCCAGCTGCAGCTACCTAGCGGCTCCTTTATCTCTAGACTACAATTCAAGCCTCTCATAACTGGGCTGGCTCAAACTGTTCTGCTTGGTCACAGAAGTAGCACACTTCTACATTTAGAAATACACACATATAAAAGAACACAGAGAGGAGTGTCTGAGAATCATGACATAATTCAGGGAGGCACAACATTCAAGCTGAAAAGGTGTTTAAGTTTTTACAGGTATCACCCTCAAGGAAAGAGGAAATTCCTCAAGGAATGAGTAGCCAAACTTTCCCATCTTGGCCATGTTTGACGCTATTCTCTTTATGAAAACTACTCTTTAGAGTCATCAGAAAAGGACATGGACGGAAGATCATGAAGTTTAACATAACTGAAAAGTCCTTTAACAACTGCATTGGGAGAGACTGGGGGGAGAGACACTGGTAGCTGGCATTCTCAGCCTTCACCCTACTCATTAATAGTATCAAAATGTGTACTGACACAAGACAATATAGTCCATGTTATAGCATCCCTTAAATCAATCTGGTAACAGAAGTTAGCTTGGACTGCAGCAGGTCATTTACCAAAGAGAGTGTCTTAGGCTGAGGACGACAGCAGAGCTTCAATACCTGCACAGGGCTCTTATCAATGTCTGGATTAAATTTATGATGCTGTTCTTGATCTGTACAGCTCTAAATTACATGGGATTTGTCTGTCTAAGAGACCACATGTCTCCCTGTGCCATGCCGCCACAGCTGCTGTCGGCAGAAAGACGCACGCCAGACACATTTGGTATTAAAGAAGGGAAAAAAAAAGTGAGTTGTCAGCAGGACTGACTCACTGGGGACAGGCTGCTTTGCAATTTACTCCCACCTTTAGTTTGAAATAGCTAAAATCTATTGACCCTTGAAGTGAGCTAAAAGGTACACTGCTTTCTTGGGAACACAATCATGAGTGATATTTTTGACACATCTGAAAACCATGCCTGTTTTCTAACTCCTGATTATTTTCCTTTTGTTAGAGTTGTGAATCGGAAGGTAATCTGAAGTCTCCATCTTTTAAGATAATGTCCTTTAATCCAACAGAACAGACACATTTTATTAAAACAGGACTTTAGATGGCATTATAGGAAAAGAATAGCATGGCAGAGGTACTCTCAGAGCTCTTTATCAGCAGAGGGGATGCCATTTATTTTGCTAAAAAATGCTGGCCTTTCTCCAGTTTAGTTTGGTAAAGGATACAGATACACATGTATGCACATACATCTTAGTTTGATGAGACTTCTGAGTAGGACCAAAACATGTCTGCTGTCAAACCTAATAGGCAGACAGCTATCACCCTTTAAAATCACCTTTTGTGCTCCACTTGCCACTCCTAATTGCTTCAGTTAATTTGTGCTAGGATACAAACTTTAGTAGCAGATGTTAAAAATGACAAAGCTGCTTCACAGAAGGGGAAGAGCCTTTTCAGAAGCGGAATATCACCTAATGGGTACCTAAATCTGAGTTTAGCTCTGTTTTGCAGTTCCACAATAATGCATTCATATTTTATCTGTGTGGTGACAAGGCTGTATATCCAGTTCCTAGTACAATTGCTTCACTTTTCTACCTTAGTAAAAATTATAAATAGTGATTCTTTAGGGAACAGAAAATCTCCTGAGGAACCACAAGGGAATTTCTCAAAATACAGTTCCCTAGTAATTATAACAAGTCCTCTCTTCTTACACAGAAACCCAAAACAAAGTAAACACATAACAACATTTGTGAGTGGCTGAAGAGCTGATTTATTCTGCTATCACCTACAGGACTGAGTCCTCATGTATTCATATTATGGTCATTAGCATTCCACAACTGGATCTTTTCTCTCACTCAGCAGTAAATCAATTGTTTTTGCATCTGCTTGTAGCTCATATTTCCCCAAAGGATTTCAGTGTTGATACTGTTTTTCCATTTTCCAAAGTACTGTCTGACCTTTTCCCTCAAGACCTTGAACAATTCACTTTCGTCAATCACTTCTTATTGATTGTTAGCGCCTGCTCATTCCCCATCTATCTTTGCTTTAATGAATATAGGGGTATTTTTTTAGTGATCTTATTTTTAGTATGTCCAGTCGTCCACTCACTGTTCTTTCCACCCTTGTTGCTTTAGATTTCTCATTTAGATTTATACTTCTGTTTTGTTCAACTTTCATTCCAGCTCAAGCTAAAATTCCGTCTTCTTTCAGCTTATCCTTTCTTTTGTACAATGTTTGTATATACAAAACAAACTTCAGCTTTCAGCACGCCACTCTTCACTTCAGATCTCACTTAAAGCGACATTCTTTTGGGAATTTATAGGGTTCTAGCAAAAATCCTTCCTTGGTTTATAATTTCTCCTGACACGTCTGTTCTGTGTCTTTCATACAATTTAGCACTGCATACACTTGCTTCTTATTAGGAAGAAGCAGAGAGAAGAGACAGTCCCCGGAAACACTTTTCCACAATTCATCCAGAGTCAAACCCTGACTGCTTACCTGAAGATTCACCTACTTTCTGGAGGGCACAAATACTGGCTAATTTGCAGCTGCCATCTTATCTTTCTTGGCTTTGTAAAGACTGCCATGCTGAATCTCACAAATTCCAATCATTTCACTTCTTGGGCTACTTTTCCCTCCAAAGCCCTGCAGCAGTATCAGACAACTGTTCCCTGTTGCATCACTACAGAAGGAATGTTGGCCATGCACTTCCTTACACTCATTTGGGAGTCAGCCATAACCTCACATACAGGATACAATTACTGGGAATCCCTAACTTCTAACTGGCTCATTCCCTCATCACAACAATGGAGAATCTCTTTGGTCCTCACAGCAATAACTAGATATCATTAACCAGCAAAGGCCACAGACAATCAGTGCTATCAGGATGACTGCCAAAAGCTGACTGAGAACGGCTGTTCAGGAAACTTCTGCAAAGATTTCAAGTGAAATTTTTGCTTTTAAAGCAAGACTTTCTTAGCTGGAAAATCCCCAAATCAACCATTCAGCTGATGGTAAACTTGGACTTAAAGCTGCTCTTCAGCCAGGCATATGAAAACAGAAGCAGCTTGGAAGACCATCTCCACAGTCCTTTCTTTTCTTGGGACTCTGTTTCCTCTAACCATTCCCTATTTTATTGTCTCATTTTTTGGACATAACACTCATGAATGAGAGAAACAGTGGTGTCAGCTTATTCAGCCCCTGGATGATGAGCCAAAAAGCCTTCTCTATACCAACAAACTTCTTCAATGCACTGACAACACAGTGGCACATTCAACTTCAAATGGTACATTCAACACAAGACCAAAAGAGACATCCGTAAAAACCTCGACAACTGGTCTGTAGGGATAAACCAGTGCAGCTTTACAGCAGCTTTCTGCTTGAGATCACACCACTACACCCAAAGTACCAAGAGACTCATTACACCCAAAGAGACCCTTATCAGAATATGGATGGGGTCGAGTAGGAAAGAGAGCCACTAACCTCAGAGTCCAGCAGCGCATAACTGCTATGCCAGGAATTCTGGAATAACTTACTTGTCCCTTTCCATTGGTAAGCATGCTGGTGCTATTAAGCCAATTACTTTGCAACAGTGTCACCCAGAAATAAAATTCTCTAAGTAAGAACTGAGGACAGGAAACATGCCATGTAGCTCTTTACTAAAAGCAAGTTAAGATTTTCCCAATCTGTTATCCCTACTAAAACTCTTTATAAACTCTCACAACTACAAATAAACCAAAATGGCAAATGTCAACAGGGGCTGAAGCTGTGATGCAGTTCTTCTCCTAGCCACTGTCTGTCAGTGAATGATGCTGCAAATGTGATGTGAGTAGGACTGATCTACATGAAATTTTAAATCAGCTCTTTCTTACAAGCAAAACTCCTCATGCTGGGAACAGGAATGGAAAGCTTTCCATGTCTTTCTTTTTCTCTACACTGAAATCGGAGTAAAAAACCCAACCCTGTTGTATCTCCTCCCCTCTTCATACTCCTTACAAGAATGTGTGAGTAGGGATGTGTGGGTGGATGTTTGACAAAAAGGCATGCTCCTCTACACAACTGCATGCTATGGTAGGGCCGGTTTATTGCCTTTCACGTTTAACAAGATGTAAGAGAACAAATTTAATTTTCTGAAGAGTACTGGTTTTATTCTGTGAAATGCAAGGGGAATTCAACTTACCCTCTGCAAGAACTGCTTCATAGATGTAAGACACAGAGTCTCCAGGATTTTCATCCTGTGGTTTATCTAGGAAAAAATAAGAAATAAGAAAGAAGGTAATATCATCACACTCATTTCCACTTTTTTTTAGGTTAAAATCTATATGTATTTTAAATGTAAGATAAAGCTATTGTAAAGCTATCGTTTTTCAGCTAGAATAAGAAAATCATAGAACAAACCCAAGGGCTAGTGCAGAGGAACAAGCCTAGAGAGATCTTTACATGGAACTGTATTTATCCCTTTTCAGTAAATGTCTCTTTGACCGATTTTTTTTCACTTTACTGCAGCTGGTAAGAAATGTGTACTTGAGGAAGAAGTTTCCCTGAAAGTCAATACGGCAAACAATGGGAGAGGAGCTGGGCATAAGGAAAGAGAACAGAATCATGTGCAGTAAAGTGAGAAACTGAAATGGATATAGACATTGAAGTTTGGAAGACAGGACAACTGTTCAGTGCTCTGTTTGATAATACAATAGATCTGGTTACAGAGAGTATCATGGAATCAGAGAGTGGTCTAGGTTGGAAAGGACCCTAAAGAACCTCTAGCTTCAAACCCTTAGCCATGGGCAGAGACACCTTCCACTAGACCAGAGTGCTCAAACCTCATCCAACCTGGCCTTGAACACTTCCAGGATGGGGTATCCACAGCTGCTCTGAGCAATCCATTCCATTGCCTCACCATCCTTGTCATAAGGAATTTCTTCCTTATATCAAACCTAAACCTACACTCTCCCAGTTCAAAGTCATTCCCCCTTGCCCTATCCCCAGAACCTTCTCTACTCCAGGCTGAACAGCCCCAGCTCTCTCCTAGCCTGTCTGCAGGAGAGGTGCTCCAATACTCTGAGCATCTTCATGGCCTCCTCTGGACTTGCTCAAACAGGTCCATGTTGTTCATATACTGGGAGCTCCCAGAGCTGGACCCAGCACTCCAGGTGGGGTCTCAGCAGAGCAGAGGGGCAGAATCTCCTCCCTTGCCCTGCAGCCCACGCTGCTTTGGATGCAGCCCAGGATGCGGTTGGCTTTCTGGGCTGCGAACGCACATGTTCACCTTCTCGTCAACCAACACCTCGAAGTCCTCAGGGCTGCATTCAATCCATTCTCCACCCAGCCTGTATTTGTGCTTGGGATTGCCCCAACATGTGCAGGACCTCACACTTGGCCTTGCTGGCCTTCATGAGGTTTGTGTGGGCTTACCTCTCGAGCCTGTCAAGGTCCCTCCAAGCAGTACCCCTTCCCTCCAGCATGTTGACTGCACCACACAGCTTGGTGTCAGCAGCAGATTTGCTAAGGGTGCACTCAATGCCACCAAAAAAGATGTTAAACAGCATCCAACACAGAATCCCTGAATGGGTCTGGTTGGAAGGGACCACTGTGGCTCACCTGGTCCAAACCTCCCTGCTCAAGCAGGGTCATCCTGAAACACATGGCACAGGATTGCATCCAGACAGCTCTTAAATATCTCCAGTGAGGGAGACTCTACAACCTCTCTGGCAATCTGTTCCAGTGCTCAGTCACTTGTGCAGTAAAGAAGTTCTTTCTCACATTTAGGTGGAACCTCAGTTTCTGCTTGTTGCCTCTTGTCCTGTTGCTTGGCATTACTGAGCCTGGCTCCATCCCCTTGACACCACCCTCCCTTCATATACCGATAGGCACTGATGAGGTCCCTTCTCAGTTGTTTCCTCTTGAGGCCTAACTCTCTCAGCCTGTGCCCCTGTAAGATACTGTATTAACATTTTCAGGACCAAATTCTGGACTCACAGCCTTTTGAATAAGTACGCAGAGACCCTACCAAGAGCAAAATCTGATTCTGTTTTTCTAGTATGAACTAAAATAGCTGTCATACTTCATTTTTTTCAGGGATAAGTGACGATTTCTTTAGTCTGGACTGCAAAACAACCCTTATTTTATCCCATTTTCAAAGAAATAGCACTAATTTAACAGAAATACATCATGGTGAAATTACAAATAGCAATTTTGTTGTAACAACAATGGTGTGCAAAAAATATACAAAGGGTACCTTTACAGAGGTCTTCTCTAGATGCCTTCCAGTGATAACTTTTCAGTAATTGTGACTGGTAACCATAGTGCAAGACTCAGGCAGACTCAATAATACATTACATGAAGCACATATAAGACTACAGATTCACACAGCCATTTACAGCATTACCTGCAAAAATACTTGTTGGAAATCTTAAATTATTTGTCAGCTTTAGAAATAGCCTCACAACTGCAATTAAATACTGACTGATGACTGGGCCATAAGCAATACATAAATTTGGATGATGTCCATTTCAAACCTTGAAAGAGCAGATTAAAAATGATAAATCCATTGATTTATTTTAAAAATAATTATAAACTAAATAAACAAAAGTGAAATCACAGTATGTTAAATTAGTACATACTGTTGCAATAATGTTTATGTTCTAGCCATCTGACTTCCAGTATTAACTAAACTTTTTATGAGTTTGTCCTAAATGCTGCTAAAAATTGCTAAAAATGCTAAAAAACATTCTAAAAAACATGCTAAAATCTTCAAGATGTCAGTGCACTCACTTTTCCAGGAGTAATAAGTTTTCATCCAATTAGTGTCAAAAATGAGAGGAAAAACCATCACATACATGACACATACTTCAGAATCTAAGGGTACAGGTTACCATGACTAGCTCCACAGATTAGAACATGAGCTGCTAGGAAACCTAAAAACCCTCACAATTAACCCTAACAAGTAAAGTCTTCTCTGGATTTTGCAGAAATAAAAAGAAGAAATAGCAAAGAAGTCAAACAGTTTAAGCGGGAGAGGATGACAGTCTCAAAATCCTATCTGTGGTTGCCAGCTCCAGACCATCACTTCAGTTTCTCTTCTGCTTTGAAATAGCCAGAATCTCATGTTAGATGAAATAAATTAGTGACACAAATGAGTTTTTTTGTTGACAGTCATTACCAACCCCCATCATTGCACTGGCATCCCTTTTGTGTGGAATGGAGAAGCGCAGCATCTCAGGAAGATGTATTACTCTGGTAATTTTAGCAGTCCCTGCAGAGCAGTTCAAAAACTCATTGGCAAAATGGAAATAAGAGCTATACTGCAGCACACATCAGCTAACAAAATGTCCCTTCTGCTCTTGTGCTTATGACACAGTCATACAGATTATTTTAGTTTTAATTAAAAAAAAATAATTAATTGGCATTTGAGGTGCTCTGCAATAAGCAGATGACAACATTGCCTTAAAACACCAACAGTAGTATGCACTGTCTGAATGTAAATACGTTGGGGAAGGAGTAAACAGAGGCACAACCGTGTGGTCTCATTTACCGAAACCTCCCCAGCAGTGAGTGAGGCCAGAACCACCCACCTACTTTCCTCTATTTACTCAGTCTTGCATGTTCAGGGGAGAAATCTTCACAACCAAGACTTTAGGTCATACGCACACACACAGAGGATTTAATATTCACAAACAAACAAGACCAAAAAGTCTAGTCAGTTTCTTTCTTCTTCAACATTGGTTCTTTTCAGCACTTTAGCTTAATTTTCTCATAGACTCCAAGTCAGTGTCAAAATTTAGGTGAAGCACTTGCCCACTGAAGCCAGTGGTAATGCTCCCCCTTAAATTAAGGGGTGTAGCTCATCAACACAAGTCTTGCTCACAGCCTAAGAAAATCCACTGGCATTGGTTACTCATATTTGAGTACCAATGTGGAGAGGATTTTACAGAAGAACAAGAAAAGCAGAGGGTTCAAAATGTAAAGCACTACTTCATTACTCAATGTTATACCAAATTCCAATAAAATTGATGCCACTGTACTAGAAATGAAACAGGAAACAGATACCATAAAAGTTATGGTAAAAATATAATTATTTCTTTCTCTTTTCTGTGGTCTGTACAATGGAAATCAGCCGCCCAGTATCGGAAGGGGCCTGAAGATCTGCATGAGTTAAGCCCTATTTTGAATGCCAGCCTGCTTTTCCCACATTTACTTATTAGAGAAAAACATCCTATGCTGGTATCTCATTTGTCCACATCTATACCCTACTATCAGTTGCAAAAGTTTTCTTAACGTTACTCCTCTTGCTCATTAAAATTGTGTGCAGATACATGGAATATCCTTTAGGTAAACAATCAGAAATTAATGGCATATTGCTGTCTCAAGTAAAAGTTACAAATTTGTTCTGAGAATCTTTCCTGGGCCGTCAAAGACTCTGGATACCAATTTCTAGTTGGGTTTTGTTACTTTATGTACCTCTCACTTTTTAATACAATAGCAGGTAATGAATGGATACATGTAGGTTTGATGAGCTGTTCTCAACTATCAAATTTTGTAAAAGTAAATTCTCTTCATATTTTGGCATTAAAAGAAAAAAAAGGGATACCACTGCTTAGGGAAAAGGCTGGAAGTGGAAGTGACAGGACTTGCTTCTGTTGAGCTTTAAAAAATGAAACCTAATAAAACAGCAAGCAGACTAACGGATACTTATGACTCCTGAGCTGTGCCGAGAAGCCCTACCAAAAGTCTAATAAAAATGTCAGCACACTTTAGAAACAGTGTCACAGAAAATTATTTGTATTAGATAAGACCTTGTTCTCTTTTCACATCATCAGTCATGAGGACAACTACAGCAGAAGTTGAGGACATTTAAAGATCTCAGTTAACTACCTACAGATGCAAATATATATCTGTATCTACAAATCTACAAATCCCTTGCATAAACACATGTCTTTCAGGACTAAACAGAAAAACCCCAGCTATGTTTAGTACCCCAGGATACTGAATTAATACATTGAAAATATGTCAATTTAATCTAATAAAAGGGTATACAGTTCAGCAGACCAAGGACAAGTAGTAGAAAGACTCAGGAGAAGGAAAAGACAGATGGAAGCAAAATATATCTCCTGATTCTTCTTTCAACAATATTGGGAAAAGCTGATAAAGAAAAGTCAGAATTCTTGAGTCTCACTAGGCCATCTTAGATGTTAACATAGAACAATAAAATTTCTGAGTGTTCTCCTTTTTCCCTGTGGGTTATCTTTTTTATAGCAGTAGGCACAGAATCCACAAAATTCAAAAACAACTCTGAAACTGAATGTGGCCTTTTCAAACAGTGAAATATTTTACAAACAAGTCTTACAAAAGGAATCTCTTGACAACAGTAAAAATATTTGTGTTCCTCTTCATGCAGAAGATGAACATAATCAAGTCTGTTAGCACCCTGGAAATATATGTTAGAAAGGCCAGTCTCCATGTCTTAGTTCTTCCTTTACTCTTCCAAGAACATTTTCAAACAGGCATGACAAACTGTTCAGATTTTCTGTTTGAACCACATTACAGACAAACAAGCTCTCTGCTGACTACAGAACCCCCTGCATCTTCTGTTTATTTAGTTTTACTCAGCATTTTAATTAGTTTTGTTTTTTGCCTAGAATGTTTGGCATATATACTCCTTTAGAGCCAGGAGGAAGTTTTAACAGATAAAACCCTGTCTGCTCCAAAGAGATGAAACCAGCACCATCTGGTAGGTGAAATAATTGTGGGGGCATATAAAATGAGACTTATTTGCACTATGAGCACCTATGCTATGGCATTGTTAACATTCTCCAGGACTGTGAGATAACAAAGTGACTTAGCATCCATCTTCAGCTGTTCTAACTACCTGCAGGCCACTCCTGAGTCCTGGCATCCATTAGTCCTAGGATCTCGATGGCCTGCTGTCCTAAGAGATTAACAGAATTTAGTTGCGGCGGAAGACGTGTGGCAGGGCCATTATAATTAAAGCACATTATTAAGTTTTTAGACTGGTACAGTGACAGATCTTGTCAATACTGAAGAGACAAGAAGGTACAAATGCTTGGAAGAACAAGTTAAGATCAATGAACAGTTTAGGGGGGAAAAAAAAGGAACTGAAAACCATGAAGAACACACACAAAAGTGTTTCCATCACTATCTCTAAAAGGGTCAAAAATATAAGAGACTAGGGATGAGCACTGAAAACAATGATCCACATGAAGAGAAATGGGAAATCTTGTGTGCCTGGTCCTGAAGGAAGGCAAAAAATATGCTCCAAAGGAAAAATAATCCTTGTATATACTCAACAACCCCTTAGCAAATAATTTTAAATACAAGGGAAAAATCTTTTTTCCCAGATGTGCAATGTGTCAAAATCCCTGTCACAGATATCACAAAGGCTAAGAGCTTAACAGGATTCTACAAAAGAGTGTCATAAATATAGACACCATTATCTTTAAGCAAAGGTAAATAATGACAAACCATGCACATCTTCATTCCTCAGAGCTTAAATCAACAATCAGATGAAAGCAAGTTTCTTAGTTGGAACACTTTCACTGTGCAACAGAGAGCAGAGCAGAGGTCTCCTACCAGGCACTGATCTAAGCTGTCCTGGCTGATGGCCAGGGCACACTAGTGCAAAAAAACCAGGCCCAGAGCAGTTCTAAGCTACGAGTGTGGAAGAGGGCTTACGCCCTGAAGCACCGGGCATCATCACCCCTTAAAGTCCTGGATCTAGCTCAGTCCACTGAACTTGTCTGATCCCAGCCACAGTCTATGCACCCCTGGTAAAGATGTACTCACTGAGACTGAGGCCTTCAACAACTATTCATTAATTCAGCTTTTCACTCATCTCTGAAATTGCTGATATTGGTCACTGTCAAAGCAAAGATCATTTGAACACCTGTTAAACATCTGGCATTATACTGGAAGTTAAGTCTCAAGGGCACAGGTAGTAAGTATTTTTGTGAATGCATAGACCTAAGCAAAGAATCATCCTGCGTCTTCTAGGAAACTGTTTATTGTTGCAGAAAAGTTTGCAATTTCCCGTGCATGTGTCAACTGATAATCTCTAACCACAGTTACACCCCATATATACACAGACACAGAGTACAGACCCACTGTTTTCATCCCATTAAAAAACTGCCAAGAAGCTTCAGTCAGAAGCTACATACTGGATGCAGTCAGGAAATGCAAACATTACCTTCTGAAACCAAAACAGACAACTGTAATGAGCCCAAAACTCATTCTGAGAGATATACTGAGGAAAAGGTTATTCAATACTGAAGAGAAGACGGTTGGGGAGGAGGAGTCTAAAATGTTCTTTTAAAAACACTGATCTGATATAGGCAGACTGTGTGTAGACATATTCTGGGCAGGTTCTAAAGCCTTACAGTATACCTCAGTTTACCTGCTAAGCACAAGACATCAGGGACATCCAGCTAGGTCGCTCTAATTCAGCTGGGGTCTCTCTACCCCAGCATTCAAATGAATATTCTTGGTTGTACATGTGCATCCAAAACTAGCTGAGTAAAAATCCTGAACTGCAGCATCTTTCTCAAGCACAATCTCCCATGCTGATAAAATGGCACCTTGCACGTAATGAAGAGAGAAGCACAATATTCTGCCTGGTAGACAAAATCTTGGCTAAATAGCAAGAGCTAAGGGAAGGTAAGAGACCTAAGGACTATGAACAAGCAGTAGTATATTACCTGGTTGAATAATTCCTGCAACAACAGAAATATATTCCTCAGGTTTCTGATCAGTAGAAATCTCTTTGCTGCTTCCATCTAAGGTCAGTATCTCAGAAAGGATCTCTGAATTCTCCACCCCACAAAGGAGAATTACCACATTATCCGGAGGTTTTAGAACTTGTTCCAGAAAATAACTTCTCTTCTGATTCAGGCAGTTAAGAAGTCTACATGAGAGTATCAGGAGTTTACATTTATAAGATGGTAAACAGAGTAGCTCCTGGTGCTTGGAAGATGAATTCTCTAGATCGTAGAGTAAGATTCCTTCTTCATTAACTATGTGTCCAAAAAGAGATTTTAAATACAGAGCCCACTCTTCTGCTTCTTGTTCATATATCACGAGGATATCCTTCGTGTTTTCTAGACAGAAGAAAACATTAAAAAAAAAATTTTCAAATGCATTTTGAATACATTATAAATATCAGAAGTCAGATTGTTTGTTTCCCCCCCTAATAAAAACTTGAAGTGCTGAAGAAACTAGCTTCAGCAGAAATCACAGCTCATCACCTTGAAATGACAACCATCCCTTATTTCTAAGACCAAGGCACAAAGATCATCCACAGAAACACTGGAAAAATTGCTCAGAATATTTTGTTTAGAATAACTAATATTTCAGAATAAATACTGAAATTGCAATGTAGGAAGCAGAGCACACTCACACATTCTGCTCACTCCTAGAGTCTTGACAAATAGGCAATAGCATTAAAAACGGAACACTTAGCTTTTAATGACAGAAGTAAAGAATATATATTTGAACATATGAACATGATCTGACTTCATTACAAAATGAATTGGTATGTTTAGGATATTTTGTCAGTGGGGTGTTAGGATAGTCATTCATGATCTTTCTTTACTGTCATTATTTGAAGAAAATTACTTGAGACCTGACAAAAATAAATCTAGAACTGTATTTTTTTAGTTCTCTTTCCCTTTAAGATGTAAAACATGATACTAGCAAGACAACCAATACTCTTCCACAGCGTTAATAGGGTGACAGCTGGAGACAGAGGCAACAGGCACAAGCTGAAAAACAGGAGGCTGCCTCTGAGCATCAGGAAGTACTTTTTTTTTAGTGTGAACACTGGCACAGGCTGTCTGGAGAGGGTGTGGAATCTGTCTCCTTGGAGCTACTCAAAAGGTGCCTGGATATGGTCCTGGCTCTAGGTGTACAACAGATCTTCCAGATGTCCCATCCAACCTCAGTCATTCTGAGGTTGTGTGAAACCATCAAAAACTGCGATTTGATGAGCAACAATACAATAACAATATACATCAAGCCAGGGAGCTTAACAGCCCTGGAGTAGTCCACAATTACAGCCCCGTGGAGCAACAATGTGAAGCTGAGGAACAGATACAGCTGCTGCACTTTACCTGCACTGCGCTTCACGGTGTCTGCCTGATGGTCAGGGTCAGGCAGCCTGACCGACACCTGCCTGCAGTGCACCACAGCTTCTTTGAGTGCCTAAGCTGCTGCACTGTGAGGATCAGGAGATACAGAAACAGGGGGTGCACACAGAGTTAAAATGTTTCTTGGGCACACAAAGGATGTGGACAGTGGGATACAGAGTACAGATGTAGCTATGGAGGACAAAATAACTTGTCAAGGATCCCACGTAAGTCCCTGTACAAAAGAAGAAACTGAACCTGTATCTCCAGTCTGGGATTAATGCTTTAATTACTGGACCTCCCTTCCTTTTAGAAGAAATTATTTCTACATTTTGTTCATTCATTTACTCAGGACATACTTGAAACAAAGTTTACCCAGCAAAGGCTGATTTAAACTTGTAGAATAGGGACACTGTTGTTTAGTCTCTTGAGTTCATTATATATCTACAAACTGCTTGGAGGACAGTTGCCATCTTTTTGAGATTTGTGAATGCTCACCCTTTCACAAAGTTTTCTGTCACAGGAAATCATAAAGGGCCACGCTCAATATGGTAGCAGGTGATGATATTTCAAGATAACTAAACTCTTACCAGTACATTAGAGGAGAGTAATATTTGTCAAAATGTATCTAGAAAGGTGACTACTGTACTTCCCATGGTAAAAACAATCTGAAAAATACCTGTTTCTGATGAAATGCTGAAGGTTAACAGTAAGAAAAATAGCAGTGGTTTTCTCATCTAACTCAGAAAAAATTGTTTGGTTTATGTTGCTGGGACAAAAAAATCTATTTGCTGCAATGTTGTTTCCAGAATCTCATTTGATTTTCCATAACACTCATAGACAGATATGCACAAAGTAGAAACAAAAAACTATTAATTGCCGCACAGTTTCAAAAGAAGAAACTGTACTAACGGTGCTGTAAAGCCACAAAGTCTTTCAGTCTGACCATGCTGTTTTGTATCACAGAAAATGGAATCACCAAGTACCTTCTATTTTCAGTCCCCATTAACTAAAAACACTGTAGCGGTTCTTTAAAAATATGGATGTAAAGACAGAATTTACACCATGAAGAAAATTAAAGAATTACTTCTTTACACTTTATTTGAATTTGCTTAGTTCTAACTTCCAGCCATAATATAATTTCATATATTTCTGCAATCTTTAAGGAACATCTTTTCTGCTCTCAGAAATCCCTAAGGTCTTCAGATTCCCATGAAGTGACTCTTAGCCTTGCCTTCATTACAGGTTGTAAACTGGGATTAATACTCTTCCTACTACAATAGAGGCTTTGTAGAACTCTTACTATTTTTTTTCTGCACTATTGTGAACTCTCCTGCCCTTTAAAAATACTTTTTGAGAAAACCAAAACTGCATACAGTGTAGGGGTTCCTTGATACAACGTATGGGAAGAAAAATATAACCTTGGATATGCACATGGGCTCACGAACAAGTTTAAAGGTCTCATTTTAAGCTCATGCTCAGCTGTGTTGCCTTTTATCATGATGGGCTTGGGTAAGGACATAACTAAGTGGAATTACAGGGAGAGATAAAAAAGCATATTTAAACTGAATAGGAAACACATTATTTTACAGCTTGACAGAATTTTGGTGTTCTGATTGTGCAGAAGAAGCATCTACTGGTGTCTTACACAGCAGCCACTGGGCAAAGAGCCCAAGTTTCCTTTTCCTGTAGAAGGAGAGCACTGGTAAGGAATGGTGCACTACTGCACCTCATCCCTGTGCAGACTGGAGCAGGAAAGAAGTGCTGGACCCAACCATTCAGACACAGTTGAAGAGCTCCCCATGTGCTGGACATAGAAGAGTAAGACCTTCCTTAAAGACCCAGACCCAACATTATACAATAACTAATAAAAATATACATAGGGTATAAACTTCACCCCTGGGTGAATGGACAGCACAAGGCTTGAGTACTCAAGAAATCCTAAAGATAAAAGGGAGAAATGTGCATTGAAAGGATAAGAGAAGACATAAAGTCATTCCGCTTCCATATGGAATATCTGCACCAGTCTGCAGCTTTGATCTTAGCTAAGTAGGAATGAGAAAGGGGTTTTATAATGTTTATTGAAGGCTCAACTGCATTTCTTCTTAACTATATTGATTTTTATATATGAGAAAGATAGCTTTATTTGTGTAAGAAAGGGGAGTGAGATATATCTAACAGCACACTTGATGGAAGAAAAGCTCTGCAACACACATCTCATAAAGCTCTAATTCAATATGGTTGCCCTATTTAATTTGTCTTTTCTATCTAAGTATAGAGGGAAGGGCTGAGCTGTTGAGCAAGGGTTTTCATACTGCAGTTTGATGCAATGTTTACTGAAGCAAGCAGCAAGCGCTATCAAGTTACCTGTGGGAAACCAAGTGTGGGTCTGTTTTGAATTATAAACTTGCATTTTTTTCTGACATTGATCTGACTTCTATATTAAGAGTTAACTTCAATATTAAGCAGGAATGTAAGGCTTGCATCTTACTTCCTCCAAATTGTATCAAAAGCTGAAGTAGCACTATTTTGAAATGCTTGCCTGACTTGAAATGCGGAGTTGAAGTTTACCCTACAAATAGCTATGATGTCCCCTATCAGAAATCTACTCTATGTACTAGTAGCTTTTTCCTGTCATACGTTTTTGCCTTCAGAGATTTTACTAAAATGGTTATGCTTGAAGGCAGCTTACTTGAAAATTAAAGCCCACCAAAACTCTGCCTTCAGAACAGTATTATTTTAACCTGAAACAACAAAAAAGCTCACATCTAGCTTTAATGCAACACTATCCAGTACTGAATATACAGTAACAATGCTTAACTTTTCAACCAGAGTTTTTTCCCCTTCATTATTTTCATCTTTCTGAACAATTCTTCAAATTTATTGCACTTGGAATATAATGTAAGTTGAGATTCATTTTGTTCCCTTGAAAGTTAATGCAATAGAAACTATCATATCCTGACAAAATTAAGCTGTGCTTCATCTGCTCCTACTTGGAAACTGATTCAAAGGTAGAAATAAAATGTATTATTAGTTCAGCAATGAGAAACAGTAAGAGAATTTATGCAGTCATCCATAACCTGAAAGGGGTTCTTCTGACAAGCAAAACTCTTCTCGAGTTACTGGTGCATGGTTGCCCAGGAAAGAACATCTCAGCCCAAGTACGCACATCTCACGTCATCCGAAGGGCTCTGTGAAAAAATCTGCCAGGTCCTATGAGACTCTTGCGACCAAGCAGGCATCAAGAACTTGTGTACGTAGGGCAAAAGAACCTGTCTTTTATGGCAAGAATTATATAGTAGGATATAGTATATGGTAGGAGATGAGCGGTGAAAAAAAAGCAAGTATACTAGAGAGCTAAAGGAAACCTGAAGAACTCTGCAATGCACCAAACACACCAGGAAGACAAAGAAAACAAATTAAGAATTGGCGGCTAGTAGCTACTCTTTAACAGATACTCAGTTTATGAATCTTGCAATCTAGTAAAAGATAATTTCTGTGTGCCTAGAAATAATCAAGAAGCACTTGGTAACACTCACCTTTGAGAATAACACTGCATAGGTGTCAACTCATTCCCTACCTTCTGAAGGCCTTTTAGGTTTGTAGGGATTTGTAAAGGCTTGTAGATGATGTACTTTACTTCTAAATATCTTTGACCTGCATTTTACTACAGTTATTTCCAAAAATTCAGCACTAATATTCTTCATTTGACTTAAATAAGGCTGATTACAATTAGGATAGGGTTTAAAAATTGGCTCTATACTCCCCCTATCTTTTTCACTTTGGTGAAAAAAATGTGAGATTTGAACACCAACATTTATCCAAGTTTTAGTGAAAAGATGGATCACCATATTCCTCAGGGTTGTCCAGAGTCTTTTCCAGTTAGGGTACTGGAGCCTAACAAAGGCAATCCCTGCTGTTCACTCAGCGGCCCATGAACTCCTATAACCACATACCAAGCCTGCCACAGTCAACCCTAACAAAAAGGTAATGCAATTCTGTTTACAATCCTTGCCTCAATTCCATCAGCCTTTGATACCTGTGTGAAGAAAACACCCTCTCAAACTGTTCTCCACCACTGTGTTGAGAAAGGACAGGATCAACTGTTAGAGAAAGCATAAAATTTGTCCCTTTTATTTCTTCCTGTCACAGATGTCCTCACTTGGGAAAGGGAAGGTTGTTTGATTTTTTTAAAATACCAGTCTTAAAAGGAAAGACATTTGAGAAAGAAATGTATGAACTCTGTCAGTATGCAGTGAACTACTGTCCATCAGCAAAAATTTGTTAAAATCAGTACAGTAGCTAAATATCTCAAAGGAGAAGTGGAAAGGCACAGAAGTTCTTGCTCACTTTCTCATAATATATTGATGAAAAAACTGGGCAACACAAGTGATACGAAACGACATCCATTGCATCTTTTATTCTTTTGTGAATAGCAGACCACACTCTCCAAGATTATTATGAGTATCTTTTCATGCTAAAAACTTACACAAAAAGAAGCAGTATTTTTTTTCCAGGCAAGCAGTACCAGGATAGAGCTATTCAAGACTTAACAAGTTGACTGCACTCAGCTACTTCACCCTGTAGGATAAAACTGCAGATACAGTTAAGGTTCATGACATGATGACAAAAAATGGAGCATGAGAAATATAAGGAAGCATAAAATAACCCAGACTCCCATCTTTGTTCAGAGATTTTCAAAACTTTTCTTCTAATCTCAGTAAGATTCATTTCCATCTGGGCTTTATGCAGGATGAGAATGACAAGCATACCTACTAGTTCAAATGCGACTTCAGAATATAAAGATCTTTAGTCTCTTGGCCCCTTGGCAATCTTTTCACAAAGTTTCAACCATTCACCTCTTCACATTGTTTGCTCTGATCACTAACAGTGACATGATAAAAACTGGAAAAAGTTTCACTAGCAGTTCAAACAACCCCTGCAATCTAACATTTGGAAACAGAATGGAACATGTAATTCAGAACTAATGAGAGGCCTTAGCATAACAACCTGCCCCTCACCCATCCAGAAGGCATTGATTTTCCCAATCAGCACACCTCATGCACATCCAGGAAATGTGTCTCAAAATGCAACTCTAGCTCATGGTTGCTGGAATTCTGCAAGGCAAATCCCTTGAAGCAAGCCAAAATGCATTCATCGTGAGAAGGACAGCAGAAAGCACTTTAGAGCTACTTGCAGATAATGGAAAATGTTTTCAAGGCAGTTCATGTCACTTCTCTGAGATGTTTCAGTAAAGGAAATGAAAATTATAAAAGCCACTTGTAAACTTTAGAGTGAGATCACAAAGTAGCGAAATTGCTGCAGCGCTGTGGCACACCTGTTTCAATTAAAGCAATTATCCTAAAACACGGGGCATTCCTGCCCTCACTGTATCAGCCAGCAGTGACTGCACTTCTATTCTCAAATGCCTATTTAACTACCATGTAATAAGAACATTTTCATCGTTTATGTACCTTCTGTTGCTAATTGCTAAATTGTATGTGAAAACAAACACTTGTTCTATCTGTATAAAATCGAGCCTCATGTCTTCATCCTTCTTACTAAGCTTAGTGAGGTCTGGAGTGGGAAAATTAGGGTCTAGAGAGTTAAAATTTGTATACAAATGGGATCAGTTTAGGCTTGATCTAGTTGGTTTTCCATGTAAAGGAATTCCATTGATCTTCCCTACAGTAACAATGGGAACACAGAACCAAATAAATTCCTGGGGAATCTTTCCACAGCATGGACCTGGCACAGATAGACCAGAAAGATACTTGACTGTCAAACATGAAAAAGCTAACATCACTCCCAAAAAGCTGTTTCTCATGAAGTTATATGGCCTTGTTTCCTGGTTTAGGCCTTCCTCTCTGTTCCGTCCTATGAATCCTTACAGCTGAACATCTACTGATGGACAGGTGCTCTTGTTTCTAATGAGCAAGGCTAAACACAAACATGGGATATAGAGGTCAGAACTCATTTCTCTGTTTCAAGGTAGACTTCCTCCTTTATCACAATTGCAATGAGGCAAAATTTCATGTCATTACAGTCACTTCCTTGAGAGCAAATCACACCTTCAGTACATTTTAGCACAAAACAACCAGGTAATTCAGAAATGCTTTAGATATGAACAAATCATGAAGAGAAAAATACATCATAATGACAGCACCAAGAGCTGGAGTAATATACTACTTTTTTTATGCTTACTGTGGAACAAGTCACATCAAAACCTGAATAAGTCTTTAAAGTCACAGGAAAACCTGAGCAAGCTGTTTCGTTTGCATTAACAGATGCCATTGCTACTAGAAACAACAACCACCTGAAGATTCCCCTTACACTATCACTGTAACTATGGTTTTGTAAACATGAAATATTAAAAAAAAATTAATTTCAAAATGTCCTGTTAGGGTAGACCAAAGTGTCCTCTTCTTTATTTTTTTTAATTGCCAGTGTTTCTCTTATCAGGATCTCTTTAGATGTCCCTATCCTGACCTAGTGCAGGCAATTTTGGATTTATGATCACATTTAAACTCTGCTCACTTAAATTCAACTTCTTTGCTTTTTCTTTTGCCTTCTCTCGCTTTTTTCCTCTATCCCCTTTGATTCCATTGTTACTTCAGTTTCTCACAAATTATTAACTTTAATTTCTTTAAAATAAGAAACAAAGAATGAAATACATGTTCTGCAGATATTATTTAGGGAAAACATTCTCATGAAATTCGGTACGTTCATCTCTATCACAAGAGAATATATCTCAGAAAATAGTGCTTATACAATAAAACAAAAACCACCGATCTTGCAAGCAATAACATTTTGGGTAAGTTGCTGTGATTCCAACTGCTATGGTCTGGGAAGGTCACACTGTAGCACTGATGCACAAAACAAGAAAAGTGTCTTACACATTAAATAGTCCAATTTGTACACCAGGGACTTGGCAGACACCGATCATCAGGCAATGTTTATCAACAAATAGCCCCATTTACTGCAATTCATGCTCAGAGATTTCAGTGTTCCCTGCATTTATAATGTGACCAAACACACTGAATTAACCATAGATGTCATCCCAACAATTCCTAAATCACAGATTACCATTGACACTAGAAATCCATAGAAATCTGGTAGAACTCTCTCAGAGCAGTCATAGAATGATTTGGGTTGGAAACGACCCTTTAAGACCATCTTATTTCTACCCTGTGCCATGGGCTGGGACACCTTCCACTAGACTGGGTTGTTCAGAGCCCCATCCAAACCTGGCCTTGAACGCCTCCTTTTATGGGGCATCAACAGCTTCTCTGGGCAACCTGTTCCAGTGTATCATCCACACTTCTGAGGTTTCTAAACCTACTGCTTCTTTGCCATGAGTCAGCAGAGTACTGAGGGAGGACTTCTAAGATTCCACAAATTAGATGGCTTGATGTTCTCTTGCATTTGCAGGCTGATTTTAAATCCTTTTTTTAATGCATCTCATTTACTTGAGCATTCATCCAGAAATTTAAGTAAATGTGAGAAGCAGTTTTTGTTTGATGTATAACGTGTCGAAGTTATGAAGCTGTAGAAGAAATTGTCCTCCAGTTTCAGCTCATTTCTTTCCTCCCTTTCTGACAAATACATGACAGTCACTAAAAGAACCCCGAACAATAACAACAAAACAACCCAAGACAAATCTCTCATCAGTGTTGGACAACCACTTTATATTACTGTTTTGACCTTTTTAACAGCATTCATGCTAATGTTGCATGCAGAAGGAAGTAAATGAAGTAGAAAATCATTACATAAATGTGCAGCTTCATAAAATGAGCAATGACACAGCCAACAGTGAGTTCGAAACCAAGCTAAATAAAACACTCAGGAACTACCTCAGTGGAAGGCTGACTTCTCTATATTAAACCCACCTCTGCTTCCTCTCTACTGCCTTAAGACAAAGATTCTACAGAGTACCTATATAACAAACTACATTTATTTCTGTCCATCAGGTAAAGAAAACAACTTAGTTAAATGAATGCCAACCTGCCTGCACAAATTCAACCACAGGCCTGCAAATGATGCCCAAATACCACAACAGCTTGCATGAGATTCAAAAGATATTTTTCCAATAAGCTATCTCCTCAGTATAAGTTTAACACATGCAGTTATCTTTCCCCCCTGCAAAATAAATTCCCAAAATTATTACTGGTCCTAAAATAAGAACAAATTGGAGAGTTATCTGGGTAACAATTTTGGGTCCTCCTCTAGTGGGGAGCCCCCACAGAAAGATTTTGTACAACTACTACTGCTTTAGACCACATGAGATGCTTCCTGGAAGCAAACCAATTCTGTATGTTCAGGTTCTTGCAAACAGATTTGCCACACAATACATAAATACCTGCCATACATTGTTGCCACTGTGGTATAGCCTCAGTGTGGGATGGAAACAGGGAAACTATGTCTACAGAATTACGTACTCTGGAAGAAAACTATCTCACCAGTACTTCTACCTTTTCAAGCACACTATCCTCCATTCCTAGTTAGAAAGGTACAGAAAAGAAAGTGAAGAAAAATCTTACCTGAACGGTTTTTGAGACCAAATTAAACCTTATCTCACTACAGTCAGAGACCCTGTGTAGTTCCAATATAGTAAAACTCAGAAGCCTGAGGTGGACAGGCCAGGACCAAAGAACTGTGAAGCATCTTGCTTTTTACATCAAGTCCCTCATTGTTTGACCAAATCTGTATAACTAAATTTTTACTTTCCTCTTGAACATTCAGAAAAAGAAAAATCTTAAAAGAAAACAGGCTGATGCTGTCATAAGTCTATCACCATCGTCATTGAACTTATATTTTATTAGTGTCTAATGCAAAACTTCTCAAGATCCCACAGTTTAACATGCTACCAAGTGCCAGCTGCTCAGCAATAACTGCTTGCACATTTGGTTAAGGTAGGAAACACAATGTGCAGTTTTAATTTTCCTCCTCTGGAGTTTATTCTGCCCATGTTCCATTTTCCATTTACTGCAGATTAGTGTTATAACTGCACAAACATCTCTAATCTTCAGAATCTCACCTCACGTGCACTGCCTGCGAAGGCCATAGGACCAGACTAGAGCAAGTCCAAATTAAACTCTCTTCCATGTACCCTGCATGGCTCTCAGGCCCTACTGCTGACCTCTGCACATCCTGTTTAGCAGGCAACAACACTACTTACCAATGTGGAAGCAGCCTTGCAGCATTAGGAAACGAAGTCTTTAGAGCGCTCCCTGACCACAACCACTCAGTGCTAAAATACACTAACACGAGCATGAAGCTGTGAGCTCCCACACTCTCGGGCACACTTGTGCCAAAGCAGGTGCCTCAAGAGAAACTGTTGAACATAGCCACTTTTACTGAATCTGTAGCTGGTACAGACTGCAATGCCATATGCTCCCCCAGTGTTCAATGCACTTACAGGTACCTGGCCTGGCTAATCAGGACCACCACAAAATGAAACATTTCTTAAATTAAATGCTTATTATGATATCAAAACTCAGTGGTCCAGATTTTAGCAATATACCAACAAGAGAAATATACACAAACAAAACAACATGTTCAAGAGTCAATTTCAAAAAATGACAGTTGCTTAAACCTCTTGAGAGACATCTAACCATTCTGATCTTGCAGTAAGGAATAAAAACCTATAAAAGTAGAGGAACTTAAGTTTGGAAATACTCCTCTAAACACTACTACTTTAATAAAGACATAGCTTCTGAACTATCATTTATCCAGTACTGGACTGGTTTTTTGTTACGCAAGAGTGAAAATTTCACTTATTAAGCAAAACAGATTGTTTAGGGGAGAGCATGTAAATTTGGAAATTCAAATGTTACAATGCTCATCTGTGACATAATTGTGGGGAGAGAAATAAAATAGTATATTCGACTTTCATAGTATTTTAAGTATTTTAAGTTAATGTTCAACCCTTGATTTCTGATAAAAAGGACTAGCTTTTCACAGAAGTCTCCGAAGTGTTACATCCAATGAATGAGTTGCCACAGTTCGAAAGGACAGTTCTGCCTTTTAATGGTGATATTCAAGGCATGGTTGTGTTCAGAATAAATGGTATTCATTGTTATACATGCCATTCAAAATGAGCATGGACTTAACAGCATGTGGGAGTACAAAAACTATGGTATACATTACATATTTGCAAGCTAAGATATAGAAACATGGCTTGCCATTTTAATGAATTCTGTAAGCATCAGTGTTGAAATACAGGCTGTAAGTTTGCCAGTGAAACATAGCTGTTTTTAAACTCTCTTAGAAAACCAACTGACAATAGCTTGGCAAGAACACTAGCAGAAAATTAAAATGAAACTGTCATGAATGTACCCTTTAAGCAGAAAATTCTTCTGTTTCCAAACTGCTAAATGTAGGATCTGGCCTAAACTTTCACTGGAAATACATTTTCCCCAATTCAGTCATTGCAGACTGTTTCATTCAGGGCCAAATTTGATTTGGCCTCCTCTAAAATAGCTAGTCTTGAACAGGGAACAGAATTGATAAGAGAGAGAAACACATTTGAAAGTTTTAATGATAAGATTATTGTGTTACAAAACCAGAATGCATGTATAAAAACCTCAAAAGTTTTGATTAAAAACACGGGCAAAATTTCCTTTGATAGTGCTCAGCAACAAGTCTTCGTTGATTAAATAGAGCTATTCTGAGACACACGAGGCTGGGGAATTAGCTTCCCATGTTTACAGGTAGGAAGTCTACAGCAACCGGAGACTCACTGAAATATCTACTAATAGACATCTCAGGGGGGTGGAGGAAAAAAAAGGTATATTGAGTTTTGTGCATTTTTATTAGATTTTCCAGATACTACAGAACATCCTTTCCAAGCAAGACCACTTCTATTATTTGATAAAATCTTTATAAAGTTTTCTCATAATATCGGCCTACCTTTAAAAAATACTTTTTAAAAGATTCAGATGAATTTGAAATGCAAATTACCTTTAGATACTAAAAGTAAGATTATGCTGCTAGAGTTGACTTTCTGGACAGAGCTAGAATCATTTAGACACCCATAAAGATGTTGTGGTCTATCTGGCTTACTTGAAGGCCTTGCTTTTGTCAGGAGAATCCATAAACGTCAGAGGTTTATATCCAAAAAGGAGACAGAGGAGTCCTGCAACTTTATTTAAATAAAGGGAGATAGTCCACCAGGACACACACCCGCGGGTTTTTCTCTCTCGAGGTTTTGGAGGGTGCAGCCTCCTTTTATCCCACACTCCCGGCCGCATGCTGCCCTCTTCCTTTCCCTATCGGCTGAGGTACTGGGAAGGTGCAGCCTTCCCGAACCGCCTACCACATAACCCTGCTTGAACCTACTGTTTTACCCCAAAGTTCCAAAACTCAGGCTTGTGCAGACACACGTATTTATTTGTTTCATCAGCCAAGCTGTCTGGGCTCTGCAACAAACCTGCTGCCCAGGGTTAGTACAGACATTAGGACCCATTTCAAAGACGTTAGCACCCACAGAATTGTTTGTAAAGACATTAGCTTTCCTCTCACTTTGAAGCAAACTTGAATTGAGACGATAACTCACATGGATTGTTTATTTCAGTTCCCTCAAACCAAAGGCATTTGAAAAATAATGATCAAATAGTCATTTTGCAGAGGACTTTTTTTCTTCTTCTTCTTCTCCTTAAAATGCTTCTCTAAACTGAGTTTATAATGGGAACAAGTTGTTCTAGGTAGACACAGTCTGCTTGTACAACGTGAGATACACTGGCCAACTTCTTTGGAGTTTTTACACCAGCTCAAGCACACACTCCCAGCCAGCACTACACACTTCAGTCACAACTGAATTACAGGAATGCTACTGCAAACATTGCAAAAAAATCTTAGTAACAAAATTCCTTAGGAAAAAATCACTTCTGCTTGAAGGGGTTTATACTGAATACTGCATATTTACCAGTTTCCCAATGTATTTCATATTTTTAAAGGGAAGCTAATCAAACTCAGAAGATATCTGGTTTCTGCTATGAGATATCTGTTCATATGGTTTTGTTAATTTAAGAAATTTGTTTCTGTCACCCATACATATTATAATTTAACAAAGAGCAAGTGCCCAAGTCTTTTCAATCACGAATTTTAATAAACCAGAGGAACATTTGTGGCTTCTGATTAAAGTACTGCTTGTTTTCATTTAGTGCTCACTATCATATTAGCATTAAACTGCTTTGATGCCTGTTCTGTATTTAGCCTTTCATTTTTACGGAGGACACAGCACTACTTAACATGAAGGCTTTTATTTTCAGTCTTCAAATGACTAAAAATTTTCCATGTTCAATTCATTCCAGCATATTATAATTTTTTCCTTTCAGCTATTTAAACTGTAAATATTTCACAAATAAAATTATGAAAAAGGGAAGGGTACACTATATGAAATATGTTTAGCATATATTACCTTATTTCTTAAAAGTTGAATTCGTAAATGTCATTCAATACATTGTTCCATTTTTCCCAAAGCTTCTAGAATTTTTTATATTTTTCACTAGAAAATAAATGCTTACTATTTCAATTGTACTTCTAATCTGATAGTAAACAAACAAATAAACACCACTTTTTACTGACAACAGTAAAGAAACTGGAATTATTCATTCTTCGCAACTTAACACTCCCCCTGGAGAGAGAACAACTAAAGAAAATTTTAATATTTCTTTTTTGGGTTTGGGGTTTTTATTTTTATTTGGAAACAAGTATAACAATAAATAGTGAGTGAAAATATCATTACTTCATTACATTTTGACAGAAAAATACCTTGCTTTGTTTGAGAGACACAACACATGCATGTCCCCAGCACTGAGAAACATGGAGGATAAAGCATATTTAGGCATGAATTGAACCATATGTTACAGGGTCTCAGTCAGGTTTGGGGACAGGAGGTTGTTTATCTCTTAATCTGACACTATTTCTTGTAAGAAAACTCTTTTAGGCATGTCTGGAGTAGGGGATCTAGGATCAGGTGTTGGCTCTCAGATCCAGCCGCTCTATTCAGTTGCACCTTAACTTGGCGTCAGGGCAAAACTCGGACACCCAGGAAAGCCTCTCTTCTGATGTTGGTTTCCACAGAAAGGAAACCCAAGGATGCAGGGCTGGACAGAAGCTGTGGTACACTCCAGCAGAAAGACCAGACACAGCCATACATTTTTTCAGCTATGAAAACCTGCAAGATTCAGCAACTCACTTGAAGTAAGTTTACCAGTAAGTACAGAGAAAAAACTGTGAAACTTGACAAAGGTATTGCATTTCAGCTTCACAGTCTTCCATGAATTCTGTATTTCTTAAACAGAGGCAACAGCAGTTATGAAAATTCACGTTTCCTTTTCTAAAGAACATCCTTAGGTATATAAATACACACTTTCACAAACAAAAGCACATCACACCACGTGCAAAGGAAATATTTAAAATGCTAACGGATCGCCAATAAATTTTACCAATTTTTCAAATGTTTTCTTCGGCTTGCTTTTCTTTTTTGATTTCCAGGTTTTACTGTTGTAGATACCAGTAATATCAATGAAATATTGCACAATGAATCTGGACTTGATACAAACATACATCTCAACTGTAGAAATAAAAAATTATGAGGTAGTACATAAGACAGCTGGATATGCTAGAGAGCATATCAAATAAAAACCCAATATTCTTAGCATGTTTTGAGGAACCCACTACAGCACTGACCATGGGAAACATGGAACATATGTCTGTAAAACCATCTCCTTTCTCATCCTATAAGAACTTCTTTGGACAGGAAAGCTAAGCCCTGCACGGTACATTGCAAACCACCACTGTGTCCAAATTCTGCACAGATGCTCAGAAAGACTGCAAAAAAAAGTTGAATAGGCTTTGAAATTAGTTTTGTTCCCAGTCAAAAACAAGGGAGAGGGTGGTTTGCTTTCCTTTTCTACTCACAATACATATTACTGCGTACTTCAGAGCTTGAATGCTCTAAATCAATGCCCAGATGATGCCTTAGGTTTTAACTTTTCTATTTTCAAATTCTGTACTGCTTAGAGTGTAACTCTGAAGCTCCTTGTAGTCTGTAATTCCTGTTCTCTCATACTGGGTAGACATAACAAAGCCTCTCCAGGCTTTGCCTTCAAGGACAACCAGGCTGTTTTTAGGCCCAAAATGTGTAAACTAAAGATTCTAAGGGGGGCAAGCTGAGGGGCGTTACATCGCTAAAACTGGGGCTTTAATTGGAGAATTAACCCTGATATGCAAATGGTCCAAACCTATAAAAGTGTGAAGAACTCGTGACCTGTCGTCCATCTTGGGGTCCAATTTTTGGAGGCAGCCTCTGGCTCCCCCAGGGTGTACCTTGAAGGCCCTTCAAATAAATACCTGTCTTTATTCCCTTACTCTTGTCTAGTCTCTGTTTCTAGGTGGCTGGAGGAGGCATCACAGATGGTACACTAGTAAAACTAGTAAAACACTGCTTTCTGATGAAAGTAGTAACTGAATTTCACTGATATTCCAAACAGGCTATACTCAGGCAGCAACTGCAGTTCCTAGAGATATGGTGAGAATTCTCATGTAGCACAGAAGTGATTTCAAGATACTACTAAGAGGAACTGTACTTATTGTTGTAAATTTGTTTCTAATAGTATGTAGTACTTGGAAATAAAGAAGACTCATTAGTTGGCAACTGGTCACACAAAAATGACTGCTTGCCACCCAAGAAGCAGTGAACCTTAGCCACAGAATGCAGCTATTTATAATCACCTGCGTGAAGTTTCATGTCCTTTCCAGCTGTTAAGCATGTGATCTGAATGCAAATGTGTGCTTTCCAAACTCAGCCATACCTCTGCTTGAACTGTCTCAAGGTCAAATGTGTAAGACTCTTCTTACCTAACTACACAAAAACTCACAGAAACATTGAAAAACAATGGAATGATGGAGCTGGTAAGGCCAATTTGCTGTAACTGTCAGGTCTGTGATAGCATAAATTATACACTGTGGCTTAATACAAAACGTTGCTTTCTTACAGTGCAGGGAGCCAAGAAACACTACATGAACATCACCAGCATTACATGAAATAGATCCCAGCTTAAAATTTAAATCTTGGTATTCGTGACTCCCTTCCTATCTTCCTAGTTTCCAAAAGTATTTTAAATACCAATCTGAACTTATTACTTTTGTTTACATTTAAAAAAACCTAGGGTTTTTTTAAAATCGCAATTCACATTGCAATAGTCTGATTTTGATTTATACAAGAGGTCAGGACAACTTTATTTTTTTAACAATAGCCAGAAACCACTGGACCTCCCATGGGGATATAATTATATCACAAGCTATTGCTGCTGTTTGCATTGGGGCGCTTAAGCTTGTTAGAGGAGATAAAAACATTCTTTATTACCTACAAGCAAATAAAGAAGTATGTAAGCTAATCAAATGCTCAAAGACCAGTTTCAAGAGATATATAGACAGGGAAAGAGTCACACCGTGGGTTTGGAGTCCCTGGACACAAATGTTCTTCTTTTAAGAAACTGAGATCACTGCTTTCTTTCACCTTTATCATGACATCGGAGATATCAGTGATACAATTTTTTAAATGTGGGTGGTCGATTGCTTCTATGCAAACTTCAGTAACTGCTGCTTGCAACAGAGGGGAGATGGGAGAGGATTAGCATAAGGAACACAGCTTGTTAGGATCAACTTTTGAACCTGAATGAGCATCCCAACACTTCTGAAGACAAATGATAGCTTTGAGGTACTTCAGTTCTGGCTTCTTTGATACTCAAATTACTAATACATTATTAATAATGTGACTATTACTTAATAATTAATATTGAATATGAATATTAAGATTTGTATTATGATTTTATTACTGAATCTGCCTCAAAACTCTACCACTAGACCTCTTGCATTTTGAATCAAATAATTTTCTGAGATCTCTTTTTTCCCTAAAAGTGAAGGAAGCAGAAAAATTATTGACTACTAAAAACCCAAGCACTTCCTAATTTCTGAGAAAAACAAGAATCAAGTATTACTTGTGTCTATTCACTGCCTAGATTCCCTCCCAGAACATCTCTTACATAAACATTGACCCAGGAACAGCTGGAGAGACAGAAATGTACATTGTGTAAATAAAGGACACACAGTGAAAGATCTCAATGAAGATAATTACATTCCCAAGTGTGGAGAGAAGTGATAACTACAACATGGCACAGCAATGAAGTTATCCTGTCAGTGCCTCCTGTCTCAAGTGAAGGCAGATGTCATCAAAGATCATGCATTACAGATGTTTTATCTCTACTAGCTACAGCATCTTTAATGGAATTTACATTAAGAAGTTCATCTAAGTTAGGGTCTTCTACAAAGTACTGACAAGTCACAAGCATCCCAAACAGCTTTCAGATTTGAGCTAGACTTGCCTTGGGCAATCCACCTAAAGCAACCTCAGTGCCTCACAGAAGCTGTTCCATCAGGAGAAAACAGACTTCTACACACTGTGGAAAGAAAGCTTTGATGCTGTGGCAAACCTGCAGGAGAGAGGTCTGGAGGTCTGTACGTGGAGGTCGCAGGTGGATGAGGCTTAGGCAGAGCAATACATGTAAAAATGACGGAGGCAAATGATGACAAAGTAGAAGGCCAGCACATCCTCTGCTGGCTGAGCCTACTGTTACTTGTTCCCCTGCCAATGTGTGGAACTGACTGCGAGCAGCTGGGAAAGCAGCCATTCCTCTTTGGTGTTCTTACATATTTACTCAGCAATTACTCCAGCTATTTCACATGCATACTCAGGACTTGACTGCCTTTATTCACCAAGATCCAGACTGTAAACTACACGCCCCCAGGTCATGCACAGTTGTATCCTGTCATTGATACAGAATGAGCACTGAGCATACTGCTGTGATTATCAGAATACTGCCCTACCGAGTGCTCCCATCTACAAATATCAGTTTGCCTAATAACTGGGATAGCACAGGCTTATTTGGAAATGCCATTAAATGTAGTTTTGCTCATATATGTGACTTTTTTCTTGAAAGAAGCTTGCAATACTGGAAGTTGGGTCTAGATAGAAAATAACAAGTAAAATAACCACATCCATTTCACCACCAGCCCTAGGTAGACAGCCAAGTACTCAGTTTTGATATTTTATCCACAACTAACTTATTATAAAACAGCTGGAAAAGCCACTTTGCCTTTCTTTCCTCGTGTTTTTTATCTGTTTAATGACAGCAGTAGGTAAAGATGGCTTGCAATGCTAATGTCATTACAAAGCTGCACTTGATAATAACTAATGTGGTTACTCTGATGTTATAAAATAATGTAAAATATAAAGTACTTAGTAAAAAACCTGTCTTGACACCTGAAGCAGTCATTTTAAATGCTGAATCAGAACAGAAAAACAAAGCTTTGAGTCACCTTTGCAGACTCAGGCCCTCAGACTCCTCTTTCTTGATCCCTCATTCAGAAAATGAGGATAAAATATTGTCCCACCTAATAAAAGAATCACAAAAATGAAGCTGAGCTCCCTGCAAACAAGTAAGTCAAACCTCTGGTATCTGGCTACGTCTTTCATTTCCTTTTTATTGAGTGCCCAGCTTGGCAGTCACTGGCTTGATTTAAGTGTTGCTGAGCCTTGCAAAGACATGTGAAGAAAATGGGAGCAGTAAATAGACAGTATTTCTGTGAATAAGGGAACACAACTGGGAAGAATGAGCACAGGGACGTGGAGTCACAGGTTTCTGGTTTAGATTAAGGACTGCCTCTGATTTACATGAGGACTTCATAAGTAATTTTAACTTTTCATCAAATTTTTCCACCAGTCAATGGGATAGTATGTTCCAACACTACCAAGGGAGTAACAAAATATACACTAACAGTTTTGAGGCATACAGATATTGCAATAAACACCAATAAAAGCATAAACAAAGAATTAATATTCCTGTGCAAAGTCTAGCACAGTTTTGCTGTACACTACAGGCTGGATCCCATATGGAAAGCTGAGAGACTGCAAGAGGATGATCAATTTTTAATTAATAACAGAACACGTGATTAGCCAATTAAGACTATCCCAGAGTCGATACACATGTAGGACCGAATTAACATTGCTCGTACAACTTTTCTTCTTTAATTTCCTAACTTTTTGGCGCTACATCTCCTCTTCAGCAAAAGCCCGTTGGTACTGCAAGACCGTCGGAGATGCTTTTAGACACCGCTTGCGCTTGAGGGCTACTTTAAAGGGCAGGGTCTCCACTCCCCAACACCACACCGGGACACAACACCCTGTGCGAGCCTCCCCGCCCTCGCAACCTGCCCCGCACCGACCTGCCGGGCTCATGGCTCCGCCGCCCGCGCTGTCCCGGGCCCCGAGGTCACCGCCCGCGCAGTCCCGGCCACCAAAGTCCCGGCCCGAAGGCGCTGTCCCGGCCCGAGGGCGCTGTCCCGGCCCGAAGGCGCTGTCCCGGCCCGAGGGCGCTGTCCCGGCCCGAGGGCGCTGTCCCGGCCGCCGCCGCCGGGACGAAAGCGTGAGGCCCTCCCCGGCTGCTGCGGCCGCGGGACTCCGCTGCCCCCTGGGCCCCACCCATATCTTCCCCTGAGCGCACACACACACACACACACACACCCCGGAATCGCCCCGTCACCCGCGGTGAGAGCCCTCTGCCGCCGAGGTTGTCTGGGTGTGGGCAGGAAACGAGGACGGAGTGGAGCCTTGTCGAGCCTTTCTAGCTGTTCGAGAGTGTTGGGGTTTGGTGCCAGAGTGTGCCCAACTCACCCTGTGGAGAAAATCCCCTCAGAGATGAAAGGCACCTGGGAGGTATCCCCCAGTGATCAGGAGTTCTGGTGTGGCATGATTAGCACCTCCACAATATTATGCCATGAATTTATTTTTTGGAGTGGCGCAGAGTAAAAGAAGAAGTTTAAAACAATCAAAAGGAGCAGCCCATGAGAGACACTGCAAACGCTTCAGCTCACTGCTGCACTGGCCACCAAATTTAGTCAGGAGACATCAATCAAGGTGGCATCTTCCAAGTCGAAAATTAAGGCCAGACCCACCACAAGGAGCCGGAGTTTCCCTACAAAATAGGATTACAGAAAACCTGGAAGTACCTTTTGAAAAAGGTTTTCAAAGAAAGCAAACCTTTTCAAACCACTTTGTGCATAGATATGTACTTTTCGCCCACCCAAACTCCTGTGTTCACCTTCCATACCTGAACTTTAATGCTTTGGGGCTGATTTTAGTGAAACTTGTCAAAGATTTTAAAGATCTCAAATGTGAATTTTCTAAGTACCAGTTTCAGGAATGTGGGTGTCCAAAATAAAGAGACTGCCTGAGCTGAAGGAAAGCCTGCAGAAGGAATTCAAGCAGTATTAGAGGAAGGAAAATTCACACAGAGGCAGTCTTTATAGAGGTCTTAGTATGACAAAACCTTCATCGTTTGCAATCAGCCACAAACCACAAATTGCCGGAGGCTGGACTTCAGTGAGGGAACTACTTCTGTAAAGACTTTGCACACTGCAGGGACTGTGTCCAGCTGAATTACTTGGAAAACTGAACCCTCTGAGCTGTTCCTGTTTCTATCATTACACAGGTAGATACTTTTAAATTATTATTATTTGTTATGTTTCAAGGGGTTTTTTTCAGTCACTTCTGCTAACGTGTGGGTGGTTTTGGTGAGTTTCTGACTTTGTCTGGCCTACCACACAGAGGAAACATCTAGCTATGCAGACACTGGGAAAATCTGGAGTAGATCCAGTCACGCCAGGGTACGTGTGCATCAGGAAGAGAGCCTGGAATACCTCCTGTTGTTCCTTGCTGCTCATTTTTTACCTTCAGATTTTATTCATTTAAGTAATGGGTATCTGGGCAATACCTCATTCCAGTACTGTATTTTTGGGCTCAAGGGATGCATCCTGCCCAAGATTTCTGGGCAGGATGAACACAAATGAGGTATCTTTTAATGGAGGATGCAATATGTCAAAGATAAAACATTTAGGAACACTGCATCTGACTATTTTTCCATGGCAATTATAATTGCTGCTTCCTAAAAGATGGGTTAGGTAATGTGGTTGCACGCAGTTGGGATGATTTAGGGTTCTGAACTGCAAGGATCTTCACTGTGGAAATAGGAGTTCATAAAAAGAAAAACAATCATTAAATACAAATGTATTTAAATATAAAAATAACTAAAATGGAACTTGGAGCTCTCATTCCAGTAAAAACAAAACAAAATTAGGGAGTTGTCCTGGGTGTCAGGATGAGGGACAAAATGGATTGTGACAGCCCAATTATTTACATTTTGAGAGCCAGCACTCTGGAAATGAGTCCTAGAACGAAGAGCACGATTTGCTCTGCTCAGATTTTAAACCAAGCAACAGGCAGGCTTCTACTAGTCAAAGAAAGAAAAGCCTTCAGCAGAATCCAGAAGCAAGAGACCCTGCTCCACGTGGAGGCCTTGCTGAGGCGTTGGTCAGTGCACATGGCGTGCATGGAGGCTTGCAGTGGCCAGGGGGAAACATGTGCTCTCCTCTGGTGCCCATGGCGCTATGTGTAGGGTGATCTGTGTAAGGCTGGAAAGAGACCATCTGGGGCAGGTTGCTGAGAAGATGGAGATGGAAGGTAGTGCAGGAATTGTGTTGTTAGATCCCAGTTTAAGGCAGGATAAGACTTGGTGAGGATTGTGGCAGTCTTAGAGGACTGCTTGGTGGGGTGCAAGTCGTTTGTCCTGGTGGCTCCACTTTCACCTCTGCCTGCTTATGGTGAGGCTGAGTCTGCTGGGCCCGTGCTTTTAGCTGGATGCCACTGAGCCTTTGCTACTGAGACTTTTTAGTTTACTCTTGAACACAGGTTTTTGCTGAGCTATGGTGCTGCCATCACAGCTTTTGAGACAGTGATGCTGGCCTGTCCAGGACAACAATGGGAACAACAGGGGAAATGGTGAGCCCTGTGCCAGTCTCTGACTATTTGCCACTCAGGACAGTGTTAGGTATAGCGAGGCTTACAGCCAGCACAATTATTTCTAAGAGCAGAACAGCTCAGTTCTCTAACTGCAGGGTTATTGCCATCAATTTATACTTCTTACACCAGCCCAATCATGAAGATTTTCTCTGATGTGGTGTTATGTCTGCATACAACTAGATATTACTGTCAGTGTCAGCAGACTCCTACTTGAAAATTAAGTTTGCTGTGGGGTCTGTCAGGTTGAGGTCTTCTCTACAAGTCCAGCAGAAGAATTAGGTTTCCACAGTTCTTCAACCTCGTAATGATTGCACTTTATATATATCATAAAGCCAAGGAATTTATAATTCATGCTGGAGGTGTAAGAACACTCGCTGTTTCTAGGCAAGCAAAAACTACTTAAATTATTAAGCAATCACGACGTGTGTCATGAAGCAGTGCTGCATTAGAGGGAAAACAAACAAAAAATCCATATTAAATCATGAAGAACATGTCCTGGGAATGACGTCAGTGTTGAGTTTAAGTTGTCTAGCTGTCCTTGGTATGAATTTCAAGCTTCAATTTTAATAAATTTACTTGAAGTATAAGCTTGCTTCCAAACATCCTAGATTCATAACACTAATTTGGGGATAATGATACACTTCTGTAAGGCTTTTTAGCTTTGGATTCTCACTGATCTTGTCAAAACTAATTTCTTTCTAATAGTGCTTTTGTTTTTCCCTTTGTGAACATATTGCTATTGTTGGAATAGTGGCTTCTCCTTTGGATATAATTAACATTCAATACATTGCCAGTATAATTTCCTACACATATTATGTACTTGTTTTCCACTGGTCTGCTATGGTCTGAAAAGCCTTTTGTCTGTTAAAGAGCTTGAAATGGTTTTGAAAGCTTTATTCACTGTTCATTCCTAACTTAATTTTACTTGCAGGTTTCATTGTAAAATCCACTGACAGTATTGCTAGGTTATACCACAATACAGATAATATTGCTATAATCGCTAACATAATCAGTTGGAAATGTTGCATGTCAGATGACATTGTTAGTTTTTGTATTTTAGCAGGGGTTTGTATTTTAGATTCAGGCTGTGTAGTCACGTTAGTTTTTCTGCCCGTGCACACAGATACTGCATTTCAATGTTCGATGTTACTGCAAGAATTAACATGAAGTTAGCTGAGTGTCCACTCTTCTTGTCTAGTGGAAAAAAGGAGAAACTAAGTATGTGATATATTTCGAAATATTGGTTAAATCTTACGAAGATATATAAAAGAATAAAAGTATTACTCAGTTTCTATGATAGCTTTGAAGAAAGCAAGAAAATTGTGCTTGAGACCTTCATTTTGTTATTTGAGTTCACATCCACTAAAATAAAAATAAAGCAGATCTAGAACAGAACACGACTCCATGGGAAAATGTTGCTGTTCACAGTAACACTCTCAGTTAAGGAAAAAATTGGTCAAGTGAGACAAATCTAATAGCTTCTTTCTTTAGTACCATTATGATTAAATTGGTTAATGACACAGATGAAGCATAAGAGAATATAAAATAGGTGGCCTGGAACATAAAAGCATTGCCAGTGTGTCATGAAAATTATTTGTGTCATTCTTCAATTTTGTTCTTATACATATTAAAAAAATCTGTTTTCCTCCCATAGCATCTTCAGTGATCACAACAGTGTTATGCAGTTTTGAAAAAAACTTCAGATACATTATACATGTGTGGGTTTTTTTTAAAGTTTTTTACAGGTATAACAAAGAGCAGAAATAAAATCTTCCCTCCTCACTCCTCCATCTATGGAATATAATTTCGTGTCCAAATACCTGTTACTGCGATTTAAGCTTTGGAATGCATGTACAGGTCACATTAATTCTCAAGATTTTGCTTAACAGAAATCATTGTATTGGGGTTGCCACATTTAAACCTTCAGTGGTAATAAACTGAATTAATCACATTGTGGTTAGAAACCAGTTCAAGTGCTATTTACAGCATAAGAAAGTCGATGCTTCAGTATAATGCTATATAGCAAGATGCTCTTACACACTTAGAAAAGTAATACCTGATGTGTCTTGTATGTGTTACAGTCATTGTTGGTAAATATGCATTTTTAATATCCGCCATCAGGGTTGTTTTATACCTCTATTTGAAAATGTGTATTGAAGAGCTACGCCACTAATAAATAACTTGATGCAGTACCCAGCAGGATGTTAGAAAAATGTAGGTTGAATTGATTAAGGAGACAACAGAGTGGTTTATGGATTTTAAGTAGAGCTCGGTCGTAAATGAATTGCTGGTTTGTCTTGCCCTATGCAACCCACAAACAAAGGAATGACCAGGAAGACAATAAATATTTCTTGAGGTCAGTTCAGACCCCCAGTAGCAGTGTGTTTCTCCACTCCTCTGGAAGCATCACTGGAAGTATCACTGGTTGCATACATGCTGGTTTTGTTAGACATAGATTACTCACTGTCTTCGGGCTGTATTCTCTGCTGGTGCAAGTCAGGTTTATTCCTTCTTGACTCTCCTCAAGGTCCATGGACATACCTTCCTGTGCATCACTCTTTCTCCTTCTTTTCTCATGTTGTAATTATTTTTTCAAGTTAGTAAAAGATTTGCCAGTGTTTCTAGCAAAGTAGTGACTGCTTGAACCACACAGGAGTAAGGTTTGTCTCATGTCTAAAGTCAATTGTTAAGAATGGTCTGGAAGATAGAGGAAGGCAACGCTTGAATTGCATTCTTGAAAAATAGCAAGTGGCAAACAGCGAAGAACTAATTTAAGACGACTTAATGGGATGGTAGCAACATGTGGAGATCTAAAACCAATGAGGTATTGACTTTGATGTTTGGGAATGCAGAGAGAAATATCCAATAATGAAACTAGAGCAAAGGTGATGTATAGCTCCCAACCAATAGTCAGTGCTCGCCTCTTATTGATCGTATGTGCCTGAGAGACTAAGGTGACCTATTTTTCTTCCCAGTAGCAATATAACATTATGCAGTCCTGACATTTTATTTGTGGAGAACTATTTGTTATTTTTCAAAGTGTAATTATTGTAATGTAATGGTTTGTTAAAACAATGTTGATTTACAGCCTCTGCCTGTTAGTTCAGTAATGCTCATACCTTTAACCATTGACCATAGAATTCATTTACTCCAGATTATAGTCATTATTCTTTAAGTAAGAAATTCCTTTTCAGATACAACTGAAACAGTATGGGAAAAAAATAACACGTCTATTAAGGAATATTTTCTAATAGCACAAAGTTTAAGTACTTAGTGGTAGTTATCAAAGACGACTTGTCAGGTAGCAAATGAATGATAAAGAACTTTCCACTGAAATGATCTTACTCACTTTTTAATTGGAGTTACTCAAAAACAGGTTGTAGAAAACACTTCAAAATGAACAGCTCAGTCCTGGCAGAACAGAGAAAATAGACCATATGACCTAAGAGATTTTTGCTGAAATTACAGTCTAATTTGCCAATATTTTGCTTTTCAATTAATGAGAAAATCCAACAGTTCCTATTGCAGAAGCAATTTCAGCATATATTTCATTGCCATTTGCCTGCAGTTAATTACTTGCTAAGATATAGTTCTTTTTCATATCTGCCTGAGCTGGAGAGCCTGAGGTTTCACAGGGCTTTTTTAGATTTTTTTTTAGAATGGCTGATAAATGCTATAAAGTAGATTTTTTTTTCTCAACTTTTTTCCTTCTCCTGACTTAAAAAATTTGAAGAAACTGAAGCCAGTCCTTAAACAAAGAAACTGAAGAAAGGAGTGAGACAATTCAAACAGGAAATGGAAATTACCCAGCCAGACTTAAAAGATCAGACTTGCTTGTAAGGAAGCCTGAAACTGGGGAAGGATTTGAGAGGAGGAATGATGCTAAGGATCATACATGGAATGGTTCTTTAAAACATTAGAACAGAAAAACTCGTGAAGAAAAAATTGGGGATAGCTGATGTCTTCTATCCCCAAAAATCACTTGGTCAAGACTCTGCAGAGCACTTCGCTAGTGATGCTGTCGATGTCTTTCCTAGAGTCATGGCACTGAATCACATGGATAAACACTGAGTTTAGGAGCTTTTAGATAGGATTGTTCATTGGCCCAGATTTTGCTGGGACGTCTGGCTGGCAGTGTTGATTCCATACTCCTGTCTGTACTGTTGGAGTACACGTGTGTGCATCCCGTACAAATGGCCAACTAAGCAGAGCAGTGCCAGGGAACTGAATGAGAGCTTCAGACAAAGTTTTTGTCTAAAGGATTGTATAGGTGTAATTAAGCCTTTATATGGCTTTGTCCTGCAGGATTAAGGATGGCAAACCGGGTATTCAATATGAATAAACTGAGTGCTTTATTTAGATTGCTAATGATAATGATTTGGTAAAAATGAAGAAAATAAAGGTGAAATTGCAAAATAGTAAAAAGCAAAAGGACAGAAGGTCAAAAGAGCAAAAAGCTGTAATCAGAATTATTTACTGCACAATAAAACTAATGTAGTGCACTTTTTATTAAATCAATAATATCAGAGCTAGTTTATCAAGTAGAGATTGATGTTACTGACCCATAACAATGACCATGGACAATGCTCAGCCTCGAGGGTTAGTCTTGCGAGGCGTCAGCACCCAAAGAAGGAATCACACACCTTAGGGAGGAATGCAAGAAATCCTCACTGCGAAAAAGCGGGGCTGGTCTTTTATAGTAGAAATTGATTGACTGTCAGTCATACACATCTTTAGAGTATGTGTTGTCATGCCTGCTCAGCAAAAGATGCTTTATTGATGAAAGAGCTGTTACCGGGTCTTTGGTTTCTTCAGCTCAACACTTCTGACTGTCACTTCCATTTCAGTGCCTGCACGTCCCTGCTGCTGTTTGCCTCTGTCACGAAATACCTTTCTTGGACTTGTGATGGTTGTGATTTGAGATAGTTTGTTCAAGCACAAGTTTGGTCTCAGCACTCTTCAACACCAAAACAGCAGGCCCTCTTTGCTCGACCCATCACTGTTAAATTGCAATTAATAATCATTATCTATTACGTTCCTGGACAACTCAGCAGCCAAACTACATGCAGCTAAATAAGTTAAAATGATATTTTAAAATTGAGTTGTACTATCTTCAGGCCAAATTGTGTGTTCTGGATGTTTAATGGTGCTCTGCAGCCATTCAGACTTGCTTTTTTGCGTCTTCCTGCTGCCAAAATGACTTGTACTGCCTGTGGCTGTGGAGTAGTGAAAAAATGTGCGTGTTGCCATACCAGAGGAGGCCATTGTATCCACCTTAAATCCATCAAGAGCTCTGGCAGTTCATGTGGCACCCGTGACTGGAAATGGACTGACTCTTCTGGCATGTTTTTACACTAAGAAAGAAGCAATATCTTCTTGAGGTTACATTGTCTTACAGATGGTAACATTTTGGGTCATGGTGGGATTCTTCCTGCCCAGTTGTAATTTTTTCCTTCTAATCTTCAAAATGTTCTTACTGGGTGTTGGGATTTCCCAGGCCAGGATGGATGGGGCTTTGAACAATCCGGTCTAGTGGAAGGTGTCTATCCCCATGGCATGGAACAAGATGGTCTTTAAGGTCTCTTTCAACCCAAACCAATCTATGACTTCATAAAGGAAAGTGAAGTGTATGAATCTCAAGGATTTATGTTTCTTTTCAAGATTGTTTGGTTGTAGGTCACTCTGAAGTGCTTTGTTTTGTTCTACTTTCTCAAAAAATATTGTTCTAAGTTAGTAAAGTTCAGATGATAAATTTAAATACACATTTTAAAAATTAAAATTTTATACCTTCTTTCTGTGTGGATTGATAGTCCTTTTCTCACTTTGCTGAAAGTTGTCTTGTGAATTCTGATCTCCTATCTCACAGTCTCACTACATACAAGCCATCATATGTCCAGATGCATCACAAATATTAATTGGTTTATCATCTCTTTGCCTTTATGAGATTGGAAAATATTTCCTATCTCAGTTGGACTGAATCTCTGTTAAGGCTGGATGTTTTTCAGAACTTCAGGGGGAAAAAAAGCAAACAGATTTTTAGAAGTGTAGAACATGGAAGAGGGGCAAGTCTGAAAAAAATAAAAGTTGCACTTTGGTTGGTGCCTCATCCACTCTCGTGGAGCTGCAGCAAACAATTGTAAATATGAGTAATTTCCCTCTGTCCTGGAAAGAAAGAGTCCAGACAGTCTGTCAGACTGCTGGAACTTCCAGCCTCCCAGAAGTGACTTCTCCAGCACCTGAGGCAGCAGGAGGGGCTCATTTGATCCTGCTGGCGTCTTGTCTACATTGCTTTGCACATAAAAGTGCAAAGACTGAGGTGTAACAGGGACTGACTTTCTTTGGACCATGTAGCCTGATATCACTATTTTAGGCTTTGTGGCTTGATAAAGAGAGGAAGAAAATACAGAGTTTTTTAGCTTTGCAGCTTGCTAGAGATAGGGAGAAAAATGTAGCATTGAAAGCAACTTTTAAGAGTTGCATGTTTGGCATACAGTATGCTTTTTTTTATTTTTCCTTTTTGAAGTGCCCATAAGTAGGTGGGTGCTTGGAAAATAGGACAGCATGATGAGAACGACTGTTAATATCCAACATGCTTTATATGCCATAGCTTTGCATATATTTGTATTTTAAAAATTACTTTTTTGGCCCTCTATTATGTAGAACTCTTGAGGTATATTACCATAATCAGTTTTTCTTAAGCCCAGCTTGGAAACCACTTATTGTTAAATAATATCCTTCCATTTTGATAAACTTATTTTTCTCATATTATCTGTCCCTCTGTGTACTCTATGGGTAAATTAGCACTTTTCTAAGAAGTGGCCTGATCATTTTTAAAAGCCCAATAGAAGAGAGGGAGAGATGCTCAGTGAGTAATGCTTTTGCACCTTTAGCCTCCTGTAGCAAAGAGAACCCAGTGGAACCTGGCAATTTTGAGAGCTATAAAGCTCTGGGTAGCACTGTTCCATTTTGGAGGGTACATAGTAACATCTTACACTTTTTATTGGAAAATAAAAGCTAGATAATTTTCTGTCTGAATATATAATGTATGAATGACTGCTTTTGAGACACTGATACATAAATTATAGATAGCCTTTCAGATTCTGCACTATGTATTATTAATTAAAAACTGAAGATCTTCATCTACGCCCTGATATCTAGGCCACTGGAGAACATATTTCAGTGTTGGGGACTATATAACCCAGGCAGAATGCAATAAAATGCTGCCATTTTCTTGTTTATGAGTAGCATTTTGGTACACAATATGGCCAGAACCTTCTCTTATTACAGTAGACAGCAAGTATTCTGCTTTATGAAGAGGAGGCAAGAACAAGAATGAAGCTGATGCTTTATTTTCCTTTGCACACACACAAAAAATATGAAGAAATATTTGTATCATGCTTAGCCTAAATTATATAATTTCCCACATGGCAGAGTATGCCCTAGGAAATCTGTCCTTCTGTCCTTCACTCTGTCTTCTGATCCCCTCTCTTTGCAATAGATTTTAATGTCATTTGATGGGTGTTGTAGTTGCCTGTTAGAGTCATTCTGAATTACAGGTTTAGAGGGCAACTGATGATGATCAAAATTGTCTGATATTCTTAACAGCTGAGCTTCTGAAGTGAAATCAAAGAGATACATAACAAAGCACATAATCACAGCAAGCCATAGTTAGCAGCAATTCCTTTTAAATTAAAGGGGAAACAGCCTATCATAGATAGTTGAGATGTTGGCTAGTGATGGTAGACCCATACTGAAGAGTGAACATGGAGAATGTCCATTGCTTGTTTCTTGTAATCAGAGGATGTGCTATAGCCTTGAATTTGAATAAATAGCCTTTGTTGTGTAAGGCAAAATTGAATAAAAGCTAATATCTGGCATATGTCTACAATCATGAATTTAACAGCAATCAGAATATGTCTTCTCAATTCTGCGCTTTATTTTTTAACTAGTTTTACGTGGAGAACTACAGATGGTTTTGTGTTTGTTTACATTCTATGAATCAGTTTTAACTGCTACTGTAATACATGTTCGTGTAGCTTTTCATTTTTACTGACAGAATTGTTCATGCTGGGACTGTTGCACAGCTGGGCTATGAATCTTACGCAAAAGGCAGGCATTACAAATGAAGATAAATGCAAGATACGGCCCCCAGACTAGAATGAGAGCTTCATTCATCCTATAGCTTATGCACTGGGAACAGAGAAATCATTCTCTGAGGAACAGAGCACCTTTAGAACCTGTACAGATATGAGGTGTTTATTGTCTTACAGACCAGATCTTGTTACAGCTTCCTTAAGCAAAGTTTCCAAAGATCCAGGGGAATTATCACAGCGAGACTCAACTTCCTGATGTGCATACATGATGAGTTAGAATAAAAATTGATGTCTAATTATTACTCAACTCAGGCAGTGAGAGTAACAACCATTTATTTTCTTTTAGTGGTAAGGAGGTAAAATAGGTGCCATCTGCTGATGATCCAAACAATATTCCCCCCATCGAATGGTCCTGTGCTTGGAAGTAGTTGCCTTGTTAAAGCCTTCCTTATGATGTCTCCTCCAGCCACCTAGAAACAGAGACTAGACAAGAGTAAGGGAATAAAGACAGGTATTTATTTGAAGGGCCTTCAAGGTACACCCTGGGGGAGCCAGAGGCTGCTTCCAAAAATTGGACCCCAAGATGGACGACAGGTCACGAGTTCTTCACACTTTTATAGGTTTGGACCATTTGCATATCAGGGTTAATTCTCCAATTAAAGCCCCAGTTTTAGCGATGCAACGCCCCTCAGCTTGCCCCCCTTAGAATCTTTAGTTTACACATTTTGGGCCTAAAAACAGCCTGGTTGTCCTTGAAGGCAAAGCCCGGAGAGGCTTTGTCATGTCTACCTAGTACGAGAGAGTAGGAATTACAGGCTACAAGGAACTTCAGAGTTACACTCTAAGCAGTACAGAATTTGAAAATAGAAAAGTTAAAACCTAAGGCATCACTTAGATGCAGACAGCTTTGTTTATGGAGCACAGCTACCAAACAGCCCTCATGTTAATATTTGAATGAATTATTTTCTGTTGAATAATCTCCCTGCACTTCATTGCTGACTAAATGAAAATGGAAGGAAGGAGTTGGGGGAGAAAATCTGTTTGATTCTGTTGGACTGTAGTGGGGTAGCTTCTGGGATTTATAGGTTGCTTAGCTTCATTTTCTTCAGAGAAGGAGCTGATTCAGCAGTGTCTGTTGTGGTTTATGCTGATGGCCTGCTGCCCGTGCAGTCAGCACCATCAGAACAATGTGATCACCCTGTAATGCTGCCTGGATGGACTTTTAACTTTGACGCACCATGTACCATGTTTGGCTGCTTTGCAGCAGCAGACAACAGGAGGACTCCAACCAGGCAAAACCCCCATGGTTTCCAAAGCCTCCAAAGATGAAGCACAATGGTTGTCTCCATCCCTCACTACCCTGCTCCCCTCTGCCTTTTTTACTCCTTCTTAACTGCTGCCTCCTTCCAATGCCTTTCGGAGAAACTGATAGGTCGTGGCTGCCAGTGTTGACCTACCCCGAGTGTGGCAGTGCGTTGCCACGTGCAGGGTCAGAGCCAGCGATGGTGCACCAGGGCATGAGTGTATGACCAGCTCAGGGAAGAGGGAAGAGGGCAGGGGCTGTGTCATCGTGAAAAAGGATGTGGCACTGTAGGGCAAGAGGAAACATCTGAGCTTTTTCTATTTCCTGGTTCTGGGAAGCCCGTGTTGCCGGAAGTTGTCCTTGTCGTATCCTGTGAGCAACCCTCGGAGGCACAGTGATTCAGAGCTACCCCTCTGAGTCACAGGTCAGCAAAGTGGCTTTCATTAAATACTCCTCATGCAGCTTCTAGCTGGAGTGGCATCAAGGTCAAAAATTATGCAGATCTGAAAACTGATGGAAACACATCTGAAGTTACACTACTTAGAAATAAAAACTTTGGAAGTGAGATTGAATTTGGGATACTGAACTTAGGACGAGACTTTAGATAGAGACAATGGATGGCATCTGTCGCCTTTATTTAAAAATTCTGAGACTAACTACTATCAGGGGAAATGTTCTGGACTGGATGTGCAGAAGTCAAACACAGACTTACAGTACCTTTCTTTGCTGCTTTTCTGTGCTCCAGGGGACAATAGGAGTTCATTTTTCTCCCTTATCAGTAATACATCACACCTTCTTGTATCAGTTCCTACATGCAGGAGTATACACATGTATGTATAATCTTGTAGCAGAGCCGTATTTCTCACCCACCTATCCTATAAGCAATTTATGCTATTTTTCAGTCTCATGTGCAGAGTTTTATGGTGCATATGCAGATACAAAATCAAAGGACTCAGGCAATGCTGACTTTCCTGTCATGTTCCCTTGCTCCAGAATAAATTGTGCTGTTCTTTCTGTTAGCATAGAACAGTTCTGTGGGCCTTGCCTTTTAAATACACTGTTTCAAAACAGGCTTTTTGGAAATAACTTTTGTGGCAGCAGGATGCTGAGTGGTGTGTGGGCTGTGTGAAAGTGGCTCAGGGATGTGAAACTCCAGCATCATGGCTCATAGAGATTATTGGACACCAAGCAAGTAATGCAATAAAAGCTACACAGTGAAAACAGTCAGTTGCTGACATTTATAATAGAAAAAAAACCCAATTGTTCCTCTGAGCCCTTTCACCCATTATGCTTGTGCAGAATGGGGAAGATGAGACAAAATGCTCAGCAACTGTATGCAATATTGTGTATTTGAAATCCTCAAAGCCAGGATTTTATCACCAGAATAAGAATTATGGTGCATACTGAGGAGCCATTTAGACATATGGTTTTGGGCTGTGGTTGTGGCCAGTACTGTTTTAAGAGAAAGAATAGTAATTATTGTTGAGGTAGACAGCTTAGGTGGAAGCTATGGTGCAATGTCTGTTTCCTGGTGTTTGACTGAAGCAACTAGAAAGAAAAGATTTAGCTTAAAGAGCCAGGCAATCATAAACCTAAAAACAATGGCATACTTGTATTCCAGACAGCTATTCTTTCTGGAATTTTGCTCTATTGATCAATCTGTTTCTCTACTTTCTCTTTTCTCTACTTTTGAAACCTATGTAGTTAACCAAGTCCACTGACATATATGTATTCAGAAGGATGAAAAATTAAATGTCAAAATATAAAAATGTATGTTTATGTGTGTGTGTATAAAAAAATGCTTATCCACATGCATATATACATATACATATATTTATTTACATACACTTTTTAAAAACAGTTTTGAAACAATTGTGTAGAACAAATGGTGTTTGTAGAATAGTAGTTTTAGTGGCAGCCCTTTTTTATGCTTTAATTGCTATGCTGTTCATTAATAATTTGGTGTATTTCTTGCCATCTAAACTCGTGTCACACCACACATCTTACCTATTTTGTATCTGAACCACTCATGTTTGGCCAATACCTGGAAAGTGTTGTAGACCCTTGTAACAGATTGTTTTCCTCCTATATCTTTGATTAAATAAAATCAGGGCTCAAAACTTAAATACATTAGAGGTGTTTCAGTGTTTGAATTGACCCCTTCTAAGTAGTTTTATGTATTTATGTTGTTTCTCATGAAGTGTCAACACCATATACATAGATTTATGTGTATCTGTGGATACTGCGTAGATGTGCTCTACATATATGCACACAGGATCTTTGGTTACACATAATGATTTTGTGTGCTTCTTCTGTTTATCCTCTAAAAATTGAAGAGGAAAATAATTTTGGGTTAGGCAGTTAGAATTATGAATATGGTAGACAATTATGTTTAAGTAGCGATCTAAAAATGAGAAAATATGAATGCTATAAATATTGGCCATATTTTTAAATGAATAGGCACAGCACTCCTTCCCACACCCAAAGCTGTTATATTATATTTGGAAAGAAAAGTGATACCTTTATAGAGCATGCATGTGCATCTCCTTTGCTGAGTTACCTCCTTACTCAGTGAAGAACACATTCTGTCGCCTTTCCATTTCACTTAAACTGTAGGGGAAAATCCTTTCTTTATTGAGTACAGCAGACAGTTCTCATTATTAGTATGTTGTAATAGGACCCAGCAGGTGTTTCTATCAACAAAACATTTCATCTCAGTTGGACGTTCTTGTATAAATATTAAAAATACATGCAAATACAATTTGATGTCGAAACATAGCAATACACTGGAATACTTGGGTCACAAGTGGTGTGAAGGGTTTAAACTTGAAGTTTATCTCTCAAACTTAGAGAGTTCCAAACTCCAACCTGACTCCAGAGCCACGAGTACAATTTTTTAATGTGAAAATAGTGCAAACCTTAGGAGATAATCTCATTATTTAAACATTGCAGGAAACAAAAATTTTTAATTTAAGCTCCAAGCTGTTAAGTTTTTCAATTAACCTATTGCCATTTTTTTTCTGTTTGAAAACTGATGCTCTTCATTTAAATGGGTTGGTGGCTGTAGCAAGGCAGGTGGGTACAGAGCATCACTTATGTTGTATGTTATGTGGGACACAGTGACACAACATTTCAGTGTTTTAGTGCAAGGGAGGGAACAGAAGGACCCTTTAAAATATACTAAATGTGCAAAGAAGCATCATCCGGGTGAAGAGATATGAATGTCTCACTGCAAAGTGGCCATGATGTAGGATCTCAAATAGACAGGCTTGTGTTCACATGGTTTGGGGCCCTTAAAATACCTCCTTTACTGCCTTCAAACTTCTTTTATTACTTGGATTAAGAAAGTAAGAACTGAAGATACCACTAACTTGTCTGAGTCAAATCTTTTCCTCTGAACAATATATATCTGCCAATGCAACAACTAAACTGCTCAGTGAAAAGCATTCTTTGTTTTCTGCAAAGTATTTTAGTAACGTGACCACTTGAAATGTCCAACAGAAGAGTCAGATGTAAAAAGTATAAGAAATGCTTTGTGTGGTGTTTGCCATCCCTGGGAGGCTCTGAATCCTGGATTGCTTTGGGTAAAACATGTCAGTACTGCACCACCACCTCCAACAATGAAAAATGAAAATCCTCAGAAAAGCAAACAGGCGGAGAGGAAGCCCACAGCTTGTGCCTGGCCCAGAAGAATCACATGAAACTTAAAGTACACAAGACCTGTTTGAGTCTTTCTAATTCCTCTTTTTTCCAATCCTTGATGCTCTTAGAGGTAAGTCAGAGCTGTACCATGCAAAAGCTTCAGTTTCTTGAGAAGTGAAAACTGTGATTCTTATGGACTCAACAGACTACAATACTTGACCCATAAGAAAAAAATTATCAAATACTATGAATATTTTCCAGTAACACAACAAATTTGCAATGTTGCAGAAGCAGTTAAACTGAGGCTGTTCTAGTCATGGCACAAGGGATGTCCTTTGCTTAAGATGAGACTTTATTGGAAGTTTTTTTTTTAATTGAAGATTCTTAGCTCTCATTCTGCCAATCTTTGATGTTGTAGCTGGTAGGAAATGGAAGAAATATGCTTTAAATTATAGTTTCCCAACAGATTGAAACTTCTAATTTGAAAACTGGCCCGATCATAGTGACTATTTCTTCAGAGGAGCAGAAACATTTTAACTTTTAACAGCCTGTAGCAATTTTTCCAATTACCCGAGGCATTTATAGTGTGGGATGACATTGGGAAAGATACATAAAGGATTTGAGGACTCATGAAAATAGAGTAAGCAAGCACATTTTATGGCAGCCTAGGAGTAGCTGGAGTCAAAGTTGAGGGAAGACACTTCACTGTAGGATAGCTCTTTTGTTCCCGCTAATTGTCAGACCCAAGACATTTATATTAGATTTTTTCTGCACATCCAACAGTTACTGAATTCAGAAGAAATCATAGCCTGGATGCAGACCTCTAATGAGCTTAGTTGCCCTCTGGCATGCAGGGGGGTAGTACCTGGCCATCTGTTCATACTGCTCTGTTACAGTCAATAAGAATGGTTGTATTGGCTGTCAAGTTGCAATTCAAGAAGAGAACAGTCCTCTCTTGTCAGGTGTTAGAAGCCACCAATAGTTTCACTGGTGGGTGTTGTGTAATAGTTGAATTCAAGATGCAGACATCTCACATCTCCTTTCTGTTTCCTCTTTTACCACTGCACATAGCTTCTGGTCAGTGGCCTTTTGCCATCATTTCCCTTCCATCCTTCATCTCTTGCCCCCTTTCACCACTTCCCTTTTGATATTTCTTCATTCCCGTGTTCTGCGGGAAAACACTCAGTTGCCATCATAATAACCATCAATACTATTAGAGAGATGTTTCTTTGATATTTTTCCAAAAAAGTCATCACAGGAAATTTCAAATTTGTTCTGAAAGAGTACTCCATAAATCTTACCACTTTCATAAACATCCACCTGGCATTTCACAGGGCTGCTTGAAAAGAAATTACTGAATGCATTTAGAATGCTATGACTGTAAATATAAGATATTCAAAGGACAAATCTTCAAAAAAGCATCCACTGATCAGTAGATGGTGAAAGTTGTAAATGCATGAAACACATTAAGCTGTGTTCAGTTTTCTTATTTTTAGAATAATTAAAAGTGTTTTTTTTCATTCAGAAAGACATTTTTGAAACAATATCAAATATTTGGAGAAGTACAAGTACAGAGAGTCCATTGCTTTGTTTCTTATTCATTCTACCCATGCTGTGCCTATAAAAAGTGAGAGAATTCCTTTTCTGAAGTCTCTTCCAGTGTAGGCAGATTAGGCCGTACACAGAACAGAAACAGAAACATGATGGAATTAATAGAATAAATTTTTCTTTTCCTGTTTCACTAATTTTATATAAAGCTGAAATAGTTAGCTGGTTATTGTCTCCTTTTTAATGTGATTACTGCAATTTTTTTCACTGTCTTCATTCACTTCGAATAGCTTCCTATCTTTTCCACATTGAAGCAGTAAAATAATGCCCCATGAAGCCTGGGTTCTATGTGAAAGGTTTCAGTGGAACCTGAAAAGACTTGAGTTGTCCTCTTCTATCTGAAAGATCTATAGGAACAACTCAGCCGGTTTTCCTTTTGTCACTCTCCCTGTGCCTGTGCGGTTTGTGAAGCTGTGCAGGCTCCCTCTGGTGGTCCACGGCCAGTGGCCAGGCGAGAAATACCGTCTGCAATAGGGAGGTGGAACATAGGAATTTGATAGAGCGGGTAGTTCTTACATTTGGCTTTTTATTTGTGGGGACTGTCGTTAACAATCTAAATTTATATAAGAATATAAATTTAAAAAATGTTACATATAATTAAACATAAATATAATAAATATGAATTTGTTGTGACAGTCCAACGGTCTCTAAGTGAAGACTCCTATTTCATTTAAAAATATTTTGGTGTCTTAGTTTTTATCCAGCAAACCAAGCATGGTTACTTCCGTCCAAAGATTACAAGACCAAGAAAGTTCATTTTAGCAGTTTTTATCATGAGGCACCGATATGAGGGCTGAAAAGGAAACAACCGTCTTGCCACTGATTCACATTTCCATTGCTAGTGCTGTTCACATTTCTTTTACATTCGCTATTATGCTTTGCAGAGCTGGAAAGTTTAGTGAGTTTAGTCATTTAGATTCCACATCAGCACATTTGAGTGTTTGTCCTCTCCTCTGAATAGCAGCTGCGTGGACCACATGCAACCCTTTTTCTTCTTTCCTGCTTGGGGTGGACTGTTGAGTGGGAACCCGGCTGAGCCCTCACTTGTTCACAGTTTGCAGTACAGATAAGACGTGATTTGTAAAGCAGGGCATGGCAATATTGACAGAAATAAGGCTCTCAGGGCATCTCGAGTGCTTTCATTCCTACACAACATTTTTCCAACATTTTGTTCTTTGTATCTTGTTTTATATAAGTTTTAACAGCAAAATTCAAAGTCTGAATCTAAATTATGAACCACTTCTTTTATTGTGTTTTTGGGCTAATTCAGTATCTATTAACATCAGTGGTAGCTATAGTCTTCATCAAAAGTTAATCATGGTCTTATATAACATATTCAGAACAGAAAAGATAAAAGATCACCTCCATTCATGTTTTTAGAACTACAAAATCTGGTATTATTTTTCTTACAGTGATTTACTTTCATTCTTTGTATGTAGTAGTGTAAAAGTCAGTGTTTCAGACCCTCTACCATAATGGATTGAATCAACAGATACTTTCTCAATAACTATAAATGCTGTATTGGCAATCATGCCAGAAAGGAAATTCAGTCTCAACAGCAAAAAGTACATGTTATTCCAGAAAATATGTCAGGAGTCCAAGGTCCAAGAAAAGCAATTTAACCTAGTGAAAGGTATTTTGTAGTGGGTATTTTATTGCTAATTTTTAAATTTCCCTAAAACTGATGATGTTAGTCCAGCGTCCTACTAAGCATAGACTGGTGTTGCTTTTCCTGTAGCCAGCACAGCCAGTGGAACAGTCTGTAGCAGTGCACTTCTGGGAGAGGATGCTCATCCTGCTGTGGGGGGAGAGGAGGGGAACAGACTCAAGGGCATGACAGAACTGTCAGGGGGCACCTGCACTCAGGCACTGCACTGGCTACAGCTCTTTCAGAGCAGCACGAAATGTATGACTTTTGCCCATATTCAGTGGAATTCACCCCAGTGGTTGCCTGCCACCCAGGATCAGCAGCCCTGAGCCTGCAAGTTGGCACAGCACTGCAGGGAGTGACTACACTTCCATGAGTGTGAGGACAACTCAGCTGCCTCTGCCATTATAACCATCTTTTCCTCTTATCACTCTCATCATAGAAAAGCAAAAGCAAACAAACTGAAAAACAAATACACGCAAAAGACCCCCACCAAAGCAAGCACCAATTGCCTCTTTTCACAATTATCTAGTATAGGGCATCCACTGTTAATTGGTTACCTTGGATCACAAGTGATCTGAAAGCACATTTTGCTTCGTGGTACACAGATACAACTTCAGAGATTTCATTGGTGAAATGCTGCCAAAATTCTGATTGTGGTGAATTCTTCAGGTATGAATTGTCCATAAATCAAACTGAACAGTCCTGAGGATTTTATGAAACATTCTTTAGAAGAATTTCTAGTGGGGGGAAATAACTAAACTGAAAGAGTATATGTGATATTTTGAGTCTCTACATGCTGCAGTGTCTCTGTAATGCGTCCAGGTTTGTTTTATGAGAATTTTTCTTTGCTCCTAAACTCTGTCTTCAATGAAGCACAAAGAATTAAATAAACACACCTAGACCTGTTTTTTAAACTCTTGGCTAACACTTAAGCATGGGAAATAACTCTGATGTACAAGGATGAATTCTGAACATTGCCAAAAATTTTAGCGAATGTTAGCTGAGAAATTTTTGTTTTCCAAACATGTTAAAAGATCTCTGGTTGGTTCCTGGACTGTTTTGGAAAAATGAATCTATGAAGCCAGTAAGGCACAGTGTGTCCAGGTGTGTTTAAAATACAGGAAAACATTTGATCTCCTCCTTTCCTTAAAACAAATGAGACAGTAGCTCTGTGTGGCAAAGGATCATCTTCTTTGATGTCCATCAACATGCTCCTATACCTACATGAAATCTGATCTGCTTGTCAAAACAGTTCAGGTGATTTCCACCAATTTCATCAGCTTCTGGATAGATCCCAAACTTCCTGTGTGAAACTTACTTTTTCACAAGAATAGATTTCTCCTGGCATTTAAAAGCCTGTTGGGATAAGTAAGATCTAATATATTTACTTCTACATTCAAAACGTTTAAAGAAACTGAGAGTGAACTCCAGAAAACCATCAGCCAGGGTCCATCTGAGCTTCTGTTTGTAACTCCTAGGCCCCAAAAAATATCATCTCATGGAGTAATGAACTGGTTTGCCACAGACAACCTCTAGAAATCTGAATATGGTCTACAGATCTTAATCAGTTTGAAAAGGAACATTTCCAATACATTTTAAAGTCTCTTCCACATGCTAGCAGAGGAAGAGAGATCTCTGTGAAGGACTATATCTAAGTAATACTGTTTATGAGAGTGAATGATATCAGCTCCATCTCTGCTAGGTGCAGTAACTTTAATTTACAGCTCTTGCAACACAAATCAAATTCAAATCAGAGTCCAGGTAGAGTGGGCATGTCTTCTTTGGTAATCTAATATAAAAGTAGTTCTCAGTGGAGATTAAAAAAACCCTGTACGCAATTTATACAGAAGGAAAACTCTTATCTATACTATGTTGAAACCTTTCTTAAGGAAACCCTCTGTGTGACCATAGTTCGTCATTCTGTGAACAGAGATGTAGAAAGAAGAAAGCAGAGGAAGTCACATCAAAACCACCAGGAACAGCAGGAGGACTGAGACAATTTTGAAGCTAGTTTCATACACTCATTTCTTTTTTAATTGCTTTGATCTTTTGAAAAGTCCATGTTATGCCCTGAAAAGCTGGAAGATAGAGCACTTGCACTACTGCATGAATTTATCTGCTGTAGTAGAGCTGAAATAGAGAAGCACTTTTGTGTGTGTATGTGTACTTTACTAACAGAAGAGCATGGAAAAGTGAAAGTAAATATACCTTTATTCGAAAGTTAGATCTTCTGTTTTATGCTGCATTATGAAAAAATTATTTTTCCGAGTGTAACATTGTGATTGGTTAGGAATATGGTTTGTTAGGGGGTAGAAGAACAGGGATGAGAAAGGGATATAAATGCTACAGTGTGCTGCTCCAGTAGTATTTTCTCAGCAGCACAGCAGCACCAGTTGCTTGGTGTAACTGGCACAGGGAGAAGCACTCCTGATTGCTGCCTGGCCTCTGGAGTGGCATGGGAAAGAGAATGCTTGGTTAAGCAGCAGGCTGAGGGTATTTCTGAGACATGCTGTGTGGCAGCTCCAGACTTACATGATTTACCAAAAATAATTGCTGTCAGAGTGTTTTACTGCTTGTTTGCTTTGCCCTCTACTGCATCCTTCACTGAATTAACATCGTACGACAGGAAGGAAAAGGTGCCACCTAACAGGTAGAGCTGTTTATTAAAGGGAAAGGAGAGGCAGATGTGGACTCTAGTCCTTCTATCCAGAATTCTGTATTGTTTCATGAAGGTTTAATAGAAAACTGCGGAGTGAGGCATTTGAGTGGGATCTGGGCCTGTAACTGCTGCAGGACTGTGTTTGTTCTGAATTCTTTCTCTTGCTGTGTTTTGAAGATGAGAGGCCATGCAGAAAGCAGTCAGCTATCGATAGCATAGTGGTCAGCTCACTCTTTGGAGAGGGGGGCATCTGACAAGCTTTCCAGGTGTTCAAGAACATAGGAGACCACCACCAAATTTCGAACACACAATGAGACCAGTGTGAGAGGGAAGGCTGAAAAAGTACGTGCCACATATTTTATGAATGATGTGCCCTAGGAGTGTGTTACTTTAAGAAATGTACCTGCAGTAATGGCAGTTAAAGCCAAAAATTTGAGGAGAAATATCAAGCAGATAATACTTTGCCAGGACTTGTCATGGTAGCCTTAGAGTGCACAACTTACAGAAATGAATAATTACCACTGAAATTATTTTTCTGCACTGCACAGGTCTGAAGGCATTCTTGCATCACCTGAAAAAGCATTGCTTTTGAAATGCCAAGCACTGACTGAAAGAATATAACCATTCAACATACTTTTAGGTCATTGTAGGGACCAATAAATCACAGCTGATAGGTCATGTGGAATTCTTGCTGGAATCACAGCCTTCCCACTTCATTTAAATCCTCCAACCACATGGTTCCTTGCCAAAGTCACAGAGAACACATGAGCCAGGCTTAACAAGCAAGAGTTATGAGGGATCCTATTTCTTTCTTTCGGGAATAAATGAATAAGCCAAGAAAACAACTCAGCAGGTCGCAGGAGAGCAGATCCTGGAGGAGTTACCACCTGTCAGCAGATATCTTGGCTCACAGTTAGAAATTGTAGTGTATGTGCAAGATCAGCATTTGGTAAGTTAGCCAGGAGACCACCTCATTCTCTGTCAGCAATTGGATCACTGGATTAGCACAAGTAATTTATCAAGAGTACTTTAAGAAAACACTTAGAGGAATGTTAGGAGAGAAAAACAAAAATAAGGTAAGATGGGGGTGTTATGTAGCTTTTAGACAAAATACTAAAGGGGTGTTATCCTGCAAGGGGTAGTCTATGGAACATGCTCACCTAGCAGGCCAAATAAATTGCAGAAAGAGAATTATCCCACAGGGAACAGGTAGTTTCCTCCAGAGAACAAATGATAAGGTAAGGACAAAACAGAGTTTCTGAAGTGGTATAAAAGAGTTTTCTAACGAAGAAATAAAACCAAAGATCTGACATTTCATGTTGATGTATAAATCTTTGGGACTGCTCACAGCTTATGCAATAGACAGCAACATGAGCTAGCGAGAAAGAAAAGCCTTTTTGTAAAAAAAGATGCCTTCCTGGATACGCTCAACCACCTCATGAATCTGGGAGCACTAAGAGGAAATATTGCCACCTAATAATGCTGAGGCCTCCTGTGTGCAAGGAAGGGGTTTGTAAGCCTGGATATCTAAGTGTTGTCTTGCAGTGGCAGCTTTTTCTTATCTCTTCTCCATGGGCTCATGCTGGGAATGTTTTAGAGCAAGGAATGAGGTGTTTTATTGGCTCAAGTTTTGGGAATGCTTTAGTGTTTTTGCTGAGGAATCCAAGCCCTGGCAAAGAGTTCTGTGTCAAGCTACGCTGAGGAGGTGATGATGCAAACTGGAATGTGAGTTCTACAGAAGGTTGTGGAGAGGTGCCATTTTCCTGCTAGATGAAATATGGGAGAGGACCTCCCCTGCCTCAGGGAGACATAGAATGGAAGTCTTTATTCCTCATGGCTGTCATAAAGGTGTCCTACAAGTTTCCCAAGCACACAAATGAAGAACAGCCTCTGAGATAGGCAGAAACATTGTGAAAGGTCCGGGTTATAGCAGAAGAGTTGCATTCATTACAGTTAGTCATTCAGTATAATTCTTTGGTCAGAATTAGTGGTTACAATTCCGGGTTTGTGAAGATAATTAAAACTGCAGCCTAGCTAGGTCTTGGTTGCCTTGTCTTCTTGCTCTGTTTGGCAAAATGAAATTTGCAAGATTAATTTGCCTCAAACATGCTAAATGTGCTTTGTTTTTTGCACAGCTGAGCAGTTCCTGAATGGCTGAAGGCACTGAGCCCTCACTGCAGCACACACAAAATGTAAAGAGACAGCTGGGTAAGAGGCAGCCCATTAGGCCTCGTTGCTGTGCTCTCTCCATGCACTGCAGTAATCCTACGTACAAACCCTTGATGATGTTAGAGGGGCCAGCATGCAGTGCACGGTTTCATTCTGGAAGGAACAGAAGGGAGTAGTTTCTTGTATATAACTTTAAACATCTTGGTTAATGTTTCACAAAAAGAAGTAAGAGTACTAAGTAAGACTAAATTGAACTAGGAAGGACTTTTTTTTGTCTTCTGTTATTAAAGGAGAAAAATTAAAAAGCATCCCTTCTGCAAACTGGTAAAGTGATATTGTAATTTACGTTCATTATTAGACTCATGACAACTGGTATTATAACAAACTTCATAAAGTAGTCCTTTTGGAATTGTGTCACTGTTTTAATTACCAAACTCATCATGCATTTTGGTCATTTATGTCTGTATTATATATCAAGAAAAATGGGCTTCATCTGAAGTTGCATAACTGATGATTGTTATCTATAATGATTTGTAGTAAAAACAACTAGTGGGCAGTTCCAGTCTGTTATTACTGTAAATCAAATTATTTCAGCTTGGACTCCTCTTGCTCTTGATCTCTGCATTTGGGATGAAGTTTTGGTGTGCTTTTTTTCCAGAATAATTTCCAAAATATATATTTGGGGGAGGACATGAAGGGATAATCCAACTGTTCATAATAACAAAGAAGTAACAGCATTGAACCTAACAGAGAAATTCACAGGAATTTAAGCTGAGAAATAATTGCAGTTTGCTAAAATCAGGGCAAGAATTCTTAAGCATGTTTTTAAAAGTCTTCATTCACTGCTATATGGTTATAAATACATCATACTCTGATGTTGTAATGTTTTCTGACAGAAGTTGCTTAAAATCTGCAGTATTAGGAAGATTAGGAAGATCTGTGGGCTTCAACAACCTGGTAACAGTAGCTGTTGTAAATAAACACAGTAGTGCTTATGTAGTGTTAAAGAATAAATACCTCAATTCTACATATAGAAATATATACCTCAATTCCATTATAATACAAAGATAAAAGTTAAATTTATGGGAAGATACAGCTCACCTCATGAAGTAAGGAGATGTAAAACAGATCTGTGATCTTGCAGCGGATTCACTCAAGCCAGTGTTACAGACATAAGCATTTGGAAGTTTTCAGAGGTATGATATTTTCTTGCAAGCTTGAACCTGACCTATTTTGTTCACTGCAATTTAAAGCACTTGAGACTGCAGAGGCTAGAGGAAAGGTCAGTGTTTTTAAATGATAACATTCCAGAGTTGCTGAGACCAGCAGTAAAAAGTAGACCTTTAAGACAGGGCCTATCAGGCTGCAAGAAGTTTCTTAGGGAGATCATTTCCATTTTTGTCTGTCAAATTGCTTCTCCTGCTCCTACTTTCCTCACTCAGTTCACCAGCTCTTACAGGTACACAAACCTTTCTGGCATAATTGCTAAAACAAACTCCACACCTTACCCTTCCTGAAGCAAAACTATGAATGTGTGAACATATGGCATCAGACTGTACACGTTTGCTTTATGTCTGTGTTCAAACGTAAGTGTGGGGATGAAGTGGCAGATAGAAAATAGGCGTATCAACCAGTACAACCTGGAAGGAAAAAGCAGTTTCCTTGGAGGTGCAAGACAAGAAAACTAACACTAATGCTATGAATGCTCCCAGGCAAATTGACCATGGTTTGTTTGTTTGCTTCTTTTATTAGACCTAAAGGGTAATTGAAGTACTGAATACAGAGAGAAGATGTTTTCCTCAGTAACTATGCCTCCAGAAAAAGGTTTTGGCTTGTTCTGTTGCATGCTTTACAGCATATAATCAAATGATATCACTGGTAGGAAACAGATACCGAGCCTAGTGATCTCCAGTGGGGATCCTGTTGGCGTTAGCAGCTGTGGTTGTTCTGGAGGCAAAACCAAAAGTCCTGTTGGAGGCTCAGTTCAGGTTGGTGCAAGCTGATTGCCTGAGCTGAAGAGTGTGGTCTGTGAGGCACAATTTTCTATTTCCTTTAAACCTCAGACAACACAACCCTTGGTGCTCAAAACGGCCCAGTGTTGCCTACCAAGAACCATGATCAAGGTTTATGGGGAAGGAAATACAAGGCCTAATGCATTGCTTTTCCCGCAGCAGTGTAAGTCAGTATTTTGTTGTAATTAAGGAAAACTGTCTTACGCTAGCACTGTGATACAATCTGGGAGATAGGAATCCTAAAGAATTTGCATTTCAAGTTACGTATTTGGATAAACTGAAATATTGAATATTCATCCAAAAAGAGAGAGAATTTTGAATTATTTAAATAAGGGATTTATTACCCACTCTTAGTTTTTATTCATCTCGGCTACTGATTTAATAGCTCAGGCAGAATTCTCTAACTTTAAAGATTTAGTGAACTTACGGATTAAAATATTAAACTAGAATGAAACAATCTACACACTCTGTAATTGCAAATTGTCTGAGGGCGGGCTACTGCAAACGGATTGGAGGTCTGTTGTGCTGCTTCACTCCTCAGGTGAGAGGCTGTGTTTTCAAAGGTTATGACTTTGGATACACAGGATTTGTAGGGAGCTATTAGTGAATAAAACTATCTTCTATCTGCTAAGCTAGTTCTTTCAAATACAGTACTGATCAATATATTTTTAGTTCCTAGGCTGGGGCATTGATTACATGATTGTACTTTCACAGCATGAAAATATGAAACCTCAGTAACTCACACCACATCCAGAAGATGGATTATTTATCAATAAGCAGATTCCCTGGCATGTTGATTTGGCTTTCTGGTTTCCAGTGTGCTCAAAGACAATGAAAACTAAACTCTTAGTATTGATCTTTAAAAAAACCCACCACCAAACCCAACAATAACAGCAAACAAACACCCCAAATCCCCAAAAAACCTGCCTGGCGTGTCCCAAGTTGCCATGACATGAAGAGAGATGAAACCCATTGATGGAGTGAAGTGGGAGTGTGTGTTTCAGGGAGTTTTCTGAAAAAGATATGACATCCTTTTGTAATGCCCTCAGGACAAGTATTTGCCCTCTGTAACAACCTTTTGTTGTTGTAAGAATAGATCGTAATGAAGAGAGAGGAAAATGAAAAATTCTTCTGGAAAACATTCTAGTTCAGCCACCTTTCCATCACTGAAAAAGGCGGGGGTACCTGTGTGGTGCGCCTAATTTGATCTGAATCCAACAAATCCAGTTTGCCACTACAGAAAACCGGTTCAAATACCTCATGTTTAGGTAATTCATCTATGTGCAGATATGAAACCAAGGCATCTAGTGCCATTTTGTATGTTTGGATGGATGCCCATTATGCCACAAACCCTACAAGGGTTCTATATCTTTCTTGACTCACATCTAGAGGCTAGAGGGGAAGAATGGATATCCAAACACATCTAATGTATATCCTTATATTGATCCTTAAACCTGGCTCTAGTGTTTGGGAAACTTGACTAAGTCAACCAAATGGATGAACACAGAACCTCTTTCCACCTAGTACATACACACAAAAAGCACATGGAAAATCCTGGACCTCTGTGAGAAATGCACTTTGTACTGCTTCCTTTGGAAAATATTTTCTGTTCTGCATAATCAAGAAGACAGCAGGGCAGAAGGAAATAGTAGGAAAAAGATCACTAGTACCCAGTGGTATCAGCTGTATTCCATCAGTGAAGTCAGAGTTATCCTCTGAGTCTTTAAAATATCAGGGTACAGTTAACGCCTTATCACAGTCTCTCTTGTGTCAAAGCAAATCAAAGGCTTTTGACAAGACAGAGGTCTAATTCCAAAATGTAAGTCTGTACCAAGGAGTAAAATACCTGGTAAAATTGACATCTATTAATTTGTGCTTAATTGTTGCTTGATTGCCACTTTCTTTGACTAGACAGCTCTGTCTCTTGAAAACCTTTACAGTATATAGTATAAATATAGTATATACTATAGGTATAGTATAGTATAATTTATAGTATAAATCTTATTAAGGAAGGGATATTTTGTATATTCTTTTTTTCCCCCTTTCAATTAAACACACCTTATGTGTCATCCTTTGCACTTTCTGGTTTTGTTTGTCATAGACTCAATGTGATTATTGACATTTTAGGGCTCTGAATCTCAAAGCATGGCTTTTGTTACTTGTGTAGTCCGGTTAACACCTAGATGGGGGATTTTCAGTTCTGTTGTTGATGTTTTAACAGGGTTAGTCATGTATGCATGACTGAATCCATCTCCTTTCAGGTTAAATGCAACTAATGTCACATCAAGGAACTGATTAACATCCTTAGTAGGGGGGAAAAATGTAGAATTCAGCTCTTTAATAAAATTGCACTGGAATACATTGAAATTCAAGATAATCCCTTTCATCAAGTTACATTTGAACAGATCTTTTTCTCCAAATCAGTGCAGGAGTTCTTTATAAGAGCTGCATATTTACTTGTCCCATTTAAAAAAGCTAATTTTAACAATGCATGCATTTATGCTTCACTGGCCTACTAAACACCATTATCTTGCAGTTCAGTGACTTTTAGATGTGCATTTCTCTAAGACACTTAATGGTAGAATTTGTTCAGTGAACTCTCAGTCCTTTATGAAGCTTGTATATACATCCTAATAACTGCCCTAGTATCTGCCTTACGTCACACAGATCACGGAAAGGTGGAACATTGTTACCTGGAAAGGATATTATGTGTGCCCATGGTGTTCTGCAAGATTGACCAAGAGAAATCAACACATCTATAGGTAGTGTCTGTGGCCCAGTATATGATGGGATAGCCATTTTTTGTTTGCTATGATGCCCCAATCTTTCTACGTGCTTCACTAGCTGCTAGCTCCTGTAGTCTAAAGAGAGCTGTGAGGTGCATAAGGGTATGTATGCCCTGTACAGACCATATCTATATTTAACATTCTGTCTAAATTGCTTCTGGAAGTGTCTCTGAGGGTGTGTATGCCCTGTATAGACCATATCTATATTTAACATTCTGTCTAAATTGCTTCTGGAAGTGTCTCTGAGGCGGTGTTAACACCTTAAACATCCGTGAAAATGCTTAGGAGAGCACAAGTTACTACAGGGAAAATCCATGCTGGGATAATTGTAGTTAATATTCTGTAGAGATGAGAAAGAGCCAGGCTTGAAAACATCCTCTGTCACTTCCTATTGTTTTTAGTATAGACTTAATTTTTTAGTTTTCTCATTAACCTTATAGGAAGATTGTGGAAATGTTCTGCCTCAAAAGAAGTCCAGTCTTTTCCACCAGCTTATGGGTGAGTTCAAAGAGTAGGGGAAAGACAGTCCTTGTCTTTTTCTCGTTCTTCTTTATGTTTATTCATCACCTCATTTGATGGACTTATTTACTGAACTGCTTTAATGTGTGTAACATATACAGTCTAATGTGAAATGTCAAGATTCAGCTGCAGTTGCAAGAGTTAGCAATATCTGCTAGTATTCAAGACATAAAATAGGGTTCATTTTTTTTTGACTAGCCCAAGCCATGCTGATGCAGAAGCATAAGCCTGATCCTTTGTAACAACTAGCAGGTCTGAAGAGCTGTGGAGCAGTCAGGTACAGGCAGTTGGATACTGCCAGGCTCTTTCCTGAGGTATGTGGCTCTGTGGAGTAGTAAGAATCTGTCTCATTCCTGTCTTTCCTCTGTGCCTTCTACAGTAGTTATTTTTCCGCTGCTCATAGATCTGGCATAGAAAGCTGAAGCACTGCTTCAATATCAGGTTTATGTCTTGTTTGGTTTTCACAGGGGTGTGAACCTGTACAGAGGTTATTTTCTGGGTGTTTGGATTTTTTTATCTGACAATCAGTAGAGGTCTGAAGGAATGTAATGTTGAATCTTGCATTACTTCTGCACATCAGGAAGTGAAATACAGTGGGAGACCCCATGATTGTGCTGCATGAAGTGTGTAATTGACCCCCTTTCAGGTTTCAGAACAATTGTAAAAAATACAGGCACATACTCCTCATCCATTTTCTTATCCACAGACCAACTCAGAAAACAGACTTCTTCAGAGAGCAGCAACTGGTCTAGTCAAGAGATCACCTCTTGGGAATTTAGGCTGAAAGATTCTCTCTGTTCAGATCTTTTGGCAACATGTGAACATAAACTTCCTTAATACACAAATTAAGAGTTATTGGAATAAATGGCTTATAGTTGAGGTAACATTTCTTAAGACATTTTGAGGGAAAATGAAAGCATAAATTAGTCATATTGCCAGTAAAGTTATTGCCTGTCACAGCCTTTCCATTTCTCTTCTCCTCTAAACCACTAATGAACACTCTAGCTGTAGAAGAAGCACAAACATTGTGCTCCCTAGTTTGTACTTTTGGCAGTTCACAATATATCAGTGTCTGCACTGTCAAATTCTGCTTCAGATCAGTTGGCTACAGGTCTGGCACTAAGACAAATAAGTTTAAATTGCACACAGTCCAAAGAAGTGAGAAACTCTCTGCAGGTTTGGGTATGAATACAGCCCTTTCTTCTGTCAGGTGTTTTGAAATTAGAAGTTTTCACTAAAATTACTGGTATAATCCCTGCTACAAACAGTCTCTGTTTCCCCTCTGTACTGGTAAGGTACTACTCCCAGTGTATAAACAAACGGTGATTCATTAGCACAATGACACAGAACAACAAATGACCTTGCATATGAATGGGTTATTCTTCTACTTCAGTTACGGCAATGAATCATTTCCCTCTTGTGCTCCTCCTTCACTTAAACTTGAGTACATTTCTTATTATTCAGAATTCTCCTCTTGAAAGATCAGTTGTCCCTGGAGGTCGAGAGGGGAAGGATCCTTTCTCCTACAAAGCACAGAGGAACACAACTCTGCTGAGTTGTCAGGCAGCCTCCAGGTTTATCAGGCAGTTCTCTGGTTATCAGTCCCTATATTTACTCTTTTACACTGGACCATACTTTCCTCTCAACAGTTTGTGTCCTCCTGACATGAGGTACATTTCATGGGTGAAAGCACAAATTGTCCACCTAAATTCTTTTTTCTTCTGTGGAGATCTCATTGACATTTGGAGACTGGGTGAATGTAAATGGAACGTCAAGATTGTTCACTGGAAAATCCATTAGAATAAGTGTCTTTTGTCAGTATTTAGGAAGCAGTTAGCATGTTTCAGTTTTCTTATTCTCCATCCCACTTGAACACAGGGAAGCTTTGTTCTGAACTTGCTATCCCCATAAGCCCTTAAGTTTCTTAAAATACCTCAATATGTAGATTTCCTGAAGGGCTTCCACAAACTGGTACTTAGTAGGATCTGGATAATTTTTCTGGAACTTTGTTGCTTAGGTCAATGTTAAAAACATAATCTCACATTTATATAGTGATTTGGCACCTGGCCATTTGTCCCTGTTGCATATCAGTGATAAACAGCTGAGCTGGCTGACTCTTACATACAAAAACATCCTGTTCTAGCTGAAGCTGTTAATGAAAAGGCTACTGAAAAGTCTGTTGGTGGAAGTTGGCAATTACAACAATCCTGTTCCTAGAAGTACAATGGCTGATATTAACAATGGCTTTGTAGGGCCGAGCACTCCCTTTGGCAAGGGGATATAAGCGGTGTGCCACCCAGCTGAGCAATTTCTGAAGCCTGGGTTTACACACCTGGACTGTTTAAATAATGCTCAAGCTTGAGGTGAGAAGAGTGGAGAATCACTGACGTTCTTCAAATGCTCAGTGACTTGCTGCAAAAGAAGGACAATATTTCAGAGTCCACGATGGATAAGACAAAAGTAACAGGCTTAAGTTGTAGTAAGGGAGGGTTAAGCTAGACATTAGGAGAAAAAATATTTTCCAAAAAATTCTCCTAAAGATAAGGATGAATTAATCATAGGAACCTGAGGATACATCAAGTCCATCGGACCTGATGAAATGCACTATCCATCACACTAGAGAAGTTGTGTCAGTCTGGTGAAGTTCCCATCAACTGGAAAAGAGGAAACATAACCCCCGTTTTGAATAAGGGAAAAAAGAAATACCTGGGGTACTACAGGCCAGTCAGTCTCACCTTGGTGCCTGGAAAGATCAGGAAGTAAATCTTTCTGGAATCTGTGCTAAGACACATGGAAAATAAGAAGGTGATTGGTGACAGCCAACATGGCTTCATTAAGGGCAAATCAAAGTAGAACCTCAGAGGCAAAGATCTTTCCTTACTTTCCATATACCAGTTACAAGCTGCAATAGTAACGGGCAAAGAGAAAGTTGTCATCTCTGCTTCTGCCAAGGAGTTTCTTCAAGTTCTTCACTGATCCTCATTAATATTTTTCCATTTCTCTTTATTTCATATTGATTATTCTGATACTGCAAGTCTGTAGACCCTGAGAGGAATGAAGTGCATCTGAAATGAAATACACGAATGTCATATTTTAATTGCTGGTAATTAGAATTATAATGATTTGTTGTTGCTGTGGGTATCTACCTATAAAAGATTGTATTTACTGTCTCTAATGCAAAAATTAGACGGAAAAAAGTATTTCTTGTCTACATTTCACAAGTGAGGTAAAGGTTATGGATTTATGTTGTACATATTGAAAACATTTTTTCAAAATACCAGAATATCATTCAAAGCAGTTTAAACATGTGGCTACATAAATCTATGAAATTCTTCTGAGAAAATTTTAGATGAAGCAATTTTTTATTTTCAAATCTCATGTGCAGCCATTCCAAGAAAAAGAGTGTATTTAAATCAATTACAGGCTTAATCTGAAGAGAAGTGCATTAAGAACCTGAGGAGAACAGACTAAACTAATACTGCTCTGGTTGCCAGCATCAGGTTCAAATTCACTTTGCAATTATTTTGTCATCATTTGAAAGTTTTTATGGTTGCATGGAGAGCCGCTAGGCAGCTGCAGAACCCGGCATGTGTGACAAGGAGTTAGACCAGTGGGTGGACTCAGCCACAGGAATTTTTTTTCTGGTGATATATATAGTGTCCTAAAGCATCACAGCTTAGGGTCAACAGATCCTTAAGAGACAAATTCTAATGGTTTCAGGTAAACAGACAAAAAAGCAGACACTATGTCCAAACCACATCTCAGAATGATCAAGAAAAGTCAACCTTTGACCCTGCTATTCATTTGTCTCTTTTTCTTATGAAGAGAGATTAATGGAAGAAGTTACAGACTGGACTGAAAGTATTGACATTCCTCTGTTTTTTCTGTAAAGTCGTATCTACAGGTATCTGAAGGAAGAAAAAATTAATTTAAAATGGCGTATGAGAAAAGTCCTGAAGATGAAGCTGAGAAAATAATTGAGGAATATAATGTGAAATTATGAAAAGAACACAGAAATATCCCAAATTCTGCTTTGACTTGCACCCCAGAAAAGCAAAATCATTTAGTGAAACATGCATGGCAGGTTTGTCCCTAGAAGTAAAATTTATTTCAGTTCAGAAAAACTTCTTTAAAATGTTATGTAAGCACTCAAGAAAAAATAGGAAATTGTTCTGGGGTTTTTTTTCCCTTTTTTCTTAAGCAGTCATTTTGTTCTGTGTAGCAAAGGAGTACCTTCAAAAGAGAAACATGCTCTAACAAGCAGAAAATCGGTTTAAAATTCAGCTTGAGTCATACCTTCAGTTTCAGTAGGGTTCTGATTTAAGGTGATTTGACACTTGCTATGTTTCTAGATTAAATATAAATATGAAATGGTATGAGATGTAAAAGAAGATTGTCCAAACGTGTCAACCAGATCTGCTACATTTTGGAGGTTTCACAGTGCTCACCCAACTCCTGCTTATGGATAAGGAACATTTGCCATGTGTATTCCTTAAAGTCAACTTGTTCAATATTCAAACTCTCCCTTTGGTTTTCAAATGTTCTGTATTTCCTCTAACTTCTGTGACCCCCTCCATCAGTAACCAAATACGTGTTTTTATCCCTTTTGTACTTCCACATTCATTGATCTTTTTCATGGATGAAATATTCACGAAGAAACCTGACTCCCATCAGATGACGAGTTCATTACTTGCAGGCTGAGCAGAGTAGGCAAACTACAACTGCTGATCGTGGTACAGGTAAATTGAAGAACTTCGGGAGATGTGCGTGATTAGGTAGATGACACCTGGAGAGGTTGCTGGGTTAGAAAAAGAGCAATGACCAGCAGATCCGTCCTCTTATCTTTCTTCCATGATAGAATGAAAGACACTACAGCTCAGAAGAGGTTCATGTAGAGTGTTTGGTCATATAGAGTGTTTCTGGCTCTACCAAAACTCTAGGAAGTTAGTGCCTGAAGATTATTCTGCATACCAAGTGTTAATGTAAGAACATGAAATGCATGGGGGGGAAAAAAGCACATTATTGTGACAAAAGAATTGGAAAAATCAGAAGTAGATAAATATAGAATCAGCGCTGCAGTGGAATAATAGGTGCCATTCTAGGATGATGAACAGCTACTTGGGCTGCTGCTTAAGCTCAGAAAAATTAGAATAAACTTGCACTGTGTTTGTCACATCCAAGAAGAGATCAAAGTATATGCTTGGATGTAATCCAATCAGCAATAAAATCATTACAGTTCTTTTTCTAGCAAATCCAGTCAATATGTCGATCATACAGATTAACACTCCTACGATAGCAGATGACAAAGATGCAGTTGATGAATTCTATCAACAGCTTGAAGAGACATTAATTAAAAATGAAGCAAAGCTATCATCCTTGCAACTGGGGCCCTAACTGTGGAAGTTCGGCTGTCAGATGTTTGGCTCACCAAAAGAAGTAATGGAAAATGACTACTCATCTTGGTTTACTGAATGAAAGGGGCGTCTCATTGAACTTTCTTGCCTTCATGTTCATTCCTTCTTCATTTAACACCTAGGCTGAACATCCAAGATATTTGTATAGATGGCTATGGCACAATTAGTAAGAGCCAAGCGATGCTGAAGGATGAATATGTAAGAAGCAAAGAACACCCTGAGTCAGAAGATCAGTTTTTGGCTTCTAGAATGTCAAAATATGGATATTCAGCAGCCCATTGCTTCTTGTCCAGACACAGAAAAATCTATGTGATGTCTGTCCAAAAGAGGTTGGTGGTATTGGCATGAAGGAGCAGTCAGTTAACCCAAATGGGCTATGAAGTAAAACTGCCAAGTGCAAGCTACCAGTAAACACATCCTGGTAAGTCAGGACTGCTCTGAACATCTGTGAACAGCAGCAAGCAACCATTTCAATAAGACAGCATGTGAAGAGTAACACATGCTGCCCAGACTTCTTCAAAGTGTATAGAGGATTTTCTTTGAGAGAAGCTCTGAAAGAATTTGCAGACTAAAAAGAAATGGCATGTCCCACTCCCTGCCACTGCCCCCCATCCCACCCCAGGAAACAAGTCAGATGTGCTGATGAGATAACAAGGCAAGCTGCAGTCCTAGCTAATCAGCAGCAAATGCTGGAGTTAGTGAAACCCACGAGTGGAAACCACATTAAGGACCTTAATGTGGGAGGGAGTGAAATATCTCTACACTGACCAAAGAAAGGATGCAAGCAAACCTTTCCTAGTGATCAACTGCAGAAGAAATAGACAGGGTTCCGTTTTCTGGAAGCTTTTACATCCAACCACAAAGATATTCAAAAGGAAGTAGAGGCAGAATTCCAATTCAGCTGTATCTTCTCACAGAAAAAAGCATGAGAAATCTTGGAAACATTTATTAAAGTACAAGGTTCAACAGGTGAAAATAGGGGTGGCTGAGGGAGATGGAATTGCTCAGCCTGGAGAAAAGGAGGTTCAGGGAGGACCTCATTGCTCTGTACAGCAACCTGAAAGGAGGCTGTGGCCAGGTGGGGTCGGTCTCTTCTGCTGTCTCTCAAGTGAAAGGATGAGATGAAGTAGCCTTTTTGTGCCAGAGGATGTTCAGATTAGATAATAGAAAACTTTTTTCTAGAAGAAAATATTTCCTAGAAGAAATGTTTTTCTGAAAGAGTGGTTAGGCATTGGAATAAGTTTCCCAGGGGGGTGGTGGAGTCACCATCTTTGGAAGTGTTAAGAGAGATGTGGATGTTGCACTTGGGGATATGGGTTAGGAGTGATTATGAGGGTGCTGGGTTATGGTTGGACACCAAATCTTGAAGGTCCCTTCCAAAAAAGCTTATTTTTAAATCCAAGACAGTGAAGGAAGGAAAGCAGATAAAAGCTTATTCTTCACCTAATTTTCTTCCCATTTTACATGGATCAATACTTTGATGGCTTAGCCTGTGTTCCAGGTCTGTCTTCTAAAACATCAGCAAAAGCACTGCCACAAGCAGTGTCTGCACATAATTTATATGGATCTCATTCCAAATTACGTAAGCTGGTACTAGAAGAAAGTATTCATGTCATCAGTGTGCAGTATCCACCTTTTGGCAACCGTCCTCCCTAAGAAGATCACGTTAGTTATGTGCTACATGACTCTAATGGAGTAGTACTGAGAGGCAAACAGTAGTTAGCCTTAACGTGGATAAATCTTATGGACTTTCAGATCTCTGAAATCCAGTTATTCTGTACTTTTTACCTCACTGCTTTTGCAGCCTTCTATACTGCCCGCTTATATTTTTCTGAGTCATGCCTACAGTAATTTAAAAAAAGCCCAAACAACCCAAACATCTAGTTAAAAGAACCCCCCTAGTTTGCTTTAGATGGAAAAGCTAAATAGATTGAAATACAGCACGTCTCTGTGCTCTGCTGCTCTTATGTCCAAACTGAGCAACGGTCACACAGTTAATCATGCTCATTACATTTTTTGTGTCTACTGCCATGCATTTAATTTCCTGCAGACTTTAATACTATACATAAGTTCAAGAAACCACAAAGATATCTGAACTCACAGATTCAGTAGGATAAACTGGCTCTTGTAGTACTTTATTCCCTGCACACCCTTCCCCCACTGAGTAAAACCCCCAAACCACCTATTCTACTTCTGATTCCTGCAGTATCTTCATCCACCCTTTCTATCTTTTATGCATTTAATTGTACTGTTTCTCTTCTTTCGATGCACCGAGAGATCAAATTAAACTGGGCAGTATGTAGTCAAGGCAGTTTGGACTTTGTTCCATGTGTTTCAGTTGAAGCTGATCCCATATTCACAGAATCACAGAATTTTTACATGGAATAGTTGGAAGGGACCCACAAGGATCATCGAATCCAACTGCTGAGTGAATGGCCCATATGGGGATAGAACCCATCACCTTGGCACTGTTAGCACCCTGCTCTAACCAGCTGAGCCGATCTCAGGGCTGATGTTCATTGCTTATGATCTGATTTAGATAATCACTTTTTTATTTTTTTAAATCAAACTGTTTTCATGCTGTGAGAAAGAAATTTGTAGATGAGAATTCTCCCTTCCAATCCTTGTTTTCAACATCCTAAATTGCAGTTTGCACACTGATGTTACAGAAATAGTTGGAGAAGGCTTCATGGTCTCCAGAATGTAATGCAGGATATAAATTCTCTGCCCCTTCCTCTCCCATTTATGATTTTTGCAGTCTTTGAAATACAATGCAGCCCTGCAGCCATGTTGATGCTGTTCAGACTCCTCTCTTATGTATTTTATAGGGGAAAAAAACCACCAACAACTGTTTTTTCTGGATTTTTTTCTTGAAAAATCAAAACAGCATAATACCACAAAAGGGAAAATAAGACAATATTTGATGAGCAGATCAAATGCACAAAATAATAACTTGGGGTTTTTCCAAAGGACATTTTCCTTTACCCAGACATGCTTTTTCTCCTTGTTGCTGTCATGATTGATTAGTGAAGCACCAAACAATCCATGTAATTATTCACCAACTGCAGACCATCTGGAGTTAGGAATTTGCAGTCTCTTTCTAGAAATGTATCTGCACTGGGTTTGCTGTATGCTTTTGAGCCTAGTACTTAATCACTACATGTGGGAGGTGTTAACTAGGGAATTGCCTTTCCAGTCTAACTACATTATCATTTATATTGTGCTGTAAATGTCTGTAATATTTAAGACGCTTTTCCAAGGGTTGGAAGTGCAACACACCCAACAGCTTATACCCCAAAGAGCATAGAGTTGAAGTGCGCAAATGGATCCCATAAAATTAAAGGCAAATGATGAGGGAATAGTGGCTGCAAGAGAGGTACAGGAACAGATGTCAGAAATTTTTTTGGAGGAGGAGGTGAGTGAGGAGGAGGGAAGCTGTTCCCATGTGAAAGATGATCTAAAATGGGGAGTGGGTGAAGGAAACGATTTGGAGTTTCTTACAAGTGTGTCTGCTGTCCTATCAAGAAGTGTTTGCGCTTTTGAAAGGATAGCTAAATTTGACAGGAAAAATAAACCTTCTAAACATACTAGCGTAAAAAGAAATTTAAAACCGTTGCCCATTGCATGGTTTAGACATCCTATGCGTTACAAAAGTAGCTGTCATCAAAATAATATGTCTCACAACTAGAAACTTGTAAACTCAACATGAACTGTGTCTCTCATCCTTCAGAGACCAGGCAAAACAACACAGCCTTAAGAAAGACCTGAAGGTCAACAATTTGGACAGCAAGGTAAACATTCTGGCTTTGTGGAGATTGAGGCAGGAAGGCGGGAGGCCTGTTCCTCCACTGGGAATAACACAGTGGGCACCAGACTCTGGCCATTCTACAGTTAAACCAGGGATTGCCCACGTTTTTCACCGTGGTGCTTCACATATGCCCAGTCATGACTGGGAATGACACACCTTAGCGATATGGTCTTTTTGGCTGAGACTTCAGAAGCAGCTCTATCATTATTGTTGAAATTACAGATACGTGTTCAGAAGGAATCATTAAATATGAAAAGACATCTATGTCTGGGATTATGTCTCCTGGCTGGGGAAACATCCACCCTGCTTCATGCACTAATATGCTTCTTCAGAGCTGCTTTCTGCAGGTCTTACAACACAAATAGTGAGGCTATTGTCGGTATGGTCTGAAGTATTCTGTCAGTATTTTGGTACAATATCTGTTCCTCCTTCCAAGACACAACAACAACTTTATTTTACAAAGAAGGGATATGGATAGATTTGTTGCATATGCAGTTTGCCTCCAAAGGCATGCCACAATGAAAACATATGGGCCGCATCTCTTTATGCTAATAAACATTATAAAGCCATGGCCCGGTCTCTGGCAGATCGTTTTAGAGTTTATAACTATATGACTAAGGTCTTCTCCTGGTAGAAGAGAGATAATCTGTCCTTGGTATAATCTGTCCTTGCTACTTACAGAAAATGGACCTTGTCCTAGTGCTGAGCCACGCTGTGTCATTGTCTGGGGGACCACTGATTCCTGTCAACCAAATCCACCAGAGAGTGTGATAACAATTCAACAATATAAACAGTAATGTGCTGAAATTCGTTCCCTGTTTAGACACTTGGTCCACTGGTACAGGCATAACAACAGCATATATCTAATTCAGGACCATTTTTAGACAGCAGATTATGACCAGGTAGCCTCCCTAACACACCTGGCTTTTTCCTGGTTTCTTATCAACCATACCCAAGGAATAGAAGCCACCAAGAAGGCTGGAATACTCTGTCTCCTATTGGGATGTCAGGTACTACCCATATTTTGTCCCACTGATTGTGTCTGGTTCTCTTACTCATCCACTGTGATGCACTTGAATCTTACCCTTAAATATTTTGCCATCCCTTCCCAGTTTGGAGCATCTTGAGTTTGTTCTCAACAATTTCCATCCCATATCAAATTAGTTAAAAATAGTCATTAATATTAGTCTCAGATCCCTGTGGAATCAGTCTTGATGCTGGACCACAGTCACTTAATGAGCAGATTTTTGTAACTAGTTGCATATGGCAAATGAAGGGGCAGGAAAATTAGGTGAGGAATGATTCTTGCTACTAATCTTGTAATTAAGAAAAGGTGAGAACCAGTAAATATCACCAAAGTTGTCATATAAGTCTTAGCAATGTTTTACATTCTATCACACTTATTCTGTCTCTCTGAGCAGGCAGCTGCTAGACTTAACTACAGTAAGATAATGTCAGAAAACAGAAGCAAAATATTTTGATCTGGGGACTGCAGAGCTGTGGGTGGTGTTAACTGTGGCCTCCTTGTAGATCAGAGACAAACCAGGAAGAACTTCTAGAAGAGTGGGGAGCTAAACTATGCTGTTACCAAATTAATGTGCTATTCTTGCTTAAGTCAGTGGAAGGTTCATCATAGTCTCCAGTGGCGTCAGAAATTTCTCCCCAGTACTTAAAATTCTACCAGGTTAACAGAAAAAGACACAAAAAATTACTTGATGTTCATTTTTGGAGACTAGATATATGTATAGAATTGGTGTATTCCCCTTAGCCACATTCAAGCTGCATGTTGGGTAAGAGTCAAAATTCTTTAAGTTTTCCAGTCCTTGGTGCCTTGATTTCTACTAAGTGGGAATCTTGGCATATGTAATGGATAGAAATCCTGGTCTGTGCTGAACTTGCCTCTAGTCTGGATGATCACAGGACACCTGAGAAAGTCATGGTGCATATCCACACATCACTTCAGAGGCAGCCCAAGAAAGTCTCTGTCTTCAGAATGAAAGAGGTAGGTACCAACAGATGGAGAAGCCTATTGACTTCCAAAGTTCAGTCTTTTTACCTGGAGATACTGCTGTTTCATTAAATAATGCTCATTGTCTTGGATGTCACAAGAATGTATTCACTCACCAGAGTAGGAAAGTGCTTTAACCAGGCTGAAGGGTGAACAGTAGAATGATTTGCATTAGGAAGATAGTGGGAACCATTTGGTTTTACCTTGTGTGATTCAACCTATTCTTCCTATGTAATTTGTATTACTTTTTTGTTAAATTAACACAGGTCCAGCGTGGAAAGGAAAGAGGGGAAAGAGAAGGAGAAACAGAAAGGGTCTTTGCACTGGCCAGTCAGGTAAGAGGAATCCTACCTCTGTAACCCCTCCAGGATGTTCCTTCCCTAATACATATAAAAGTCCCATATGCCAAGGAAACAGACCACTGTTGGGGCCATATCTGGACTGTGTATCTGCCAAATTGTAAAAAAAAAGGGATTTTATAAGTAGCTCTACCAAAACTCATGTTTTAGAGGAAAGCTCATCACAAGCAAAGTAGGTTGTGAGGTGAAAACACCTTCATTTTTTCCAGAAGCACCCTACACAGCCCTTAAAGCAAGTCCTGTAATTTGGTGTTACTCATTCCTAAAGGAGAATTTTTCTTCCCAACACACAGTGGTGTCCTCAGGAGGAAGGGAGAGTTTGTAATCTGACCTGCAGTCAGTAGTTCTGTACTGCACATTTTGTGTACCTAGTGAATGACATGGTCATTTTGTCACCTTGGCAAGCTGTGATGAAAGCTGTATGGCCACTGATGTTCTGTCTGTCCAGTCTCTTGGAGGAGTCCATATTTTTCTGTGCTATGCTGATCCAGACACATCAGAGATGATTTCATGAGCAAGGGACAAGGAAGGTAGGCAAAGATTTTTAAAACTGGGATGTTTTCCTGCTTGCATCTAAACAAAGAGTGGTTGTCAAATTAATTCATAAACACCATCAGCCACTGACAGTTATTTGCTGCTTCCAGATTAAACAGAATTCAGACCAGTGATCAAGAGGCGAAGGGTCTCTCACTCATTAACAACCCTGCGAGCCATCAGTTTCCCAAGAGCACTAGGTTTTATAGGAATGTCAGGGAATACACAGTAGTGATGGTGTAGTGTATGCTTGAAATGTTAATGAACTTTCTAGCTTAAATGTACTTGATTTACTGTAATTAGACAGCAGAAGACTTCTTTAAGATGCATTCCTAGAGCAAGTTAAACACTGTTTCTGTTACATGTCATTCTTCAAAGACAGCATCTGAAATAGGTATCTGAAGTGTAGCATTTGAACACTGTTTCATTTACCCCGGACGTCACTGTAGCAGCCTTCCCTGAATTTAATAAAGCTGCATTAGAATGAGCAGGGCCCAGAGTAACTTGAGTCAATGAAAAGCAATTTAATTCACTGTATGGAGAGGCACATCGTGTCTCTCTCTCCCCCTGCCCCTGCCCCCAAAGTAGATTAAATAAAAAGCTTTCTTACGCATTGAATGAATGCTTTCAGGATTGTGTATCATACTGTGATCTCTATAAAATCCTGGGTAAATGTGTATATTTGGGTCACTGTGTATTTTTGTTCGCAGATGGAAAGGTGAGTTGAACATAAATGAATACACTCCTCTAAACATACAGAAAGACAACTATTTAATTCACTGAAATTGAATAAAAATAAAAGGAACAAAATAGCTGAAGCACAAGTAGTATAAACAGGATGGCTGTGATAATTTGCATGCATGTGCTTTCATTCTTTGCAGTTCAGTAACACCTTCAATGCCATTTATACAGAGCATGCACTAGGAAATCCTGCCACTCCTACACAGAGCTGGACTCTTTGGTGACATGGCACAGTGAAACATCCTGGGCTAGTGTAAATATGTGAGACATATTATTTAATATTACAGTAATACTGTCCCTGATGATTGTACATTAATCAAGACCACAAGGACAGGGCCTGGGCCTCGTTATCCAGACACGTGGCACAGCACAAGTTGGTGTTCTCAGCAGAGGTCACCAACAGACATCATCCTTTGCTGCAGGTACAGAAACTGTGTTTTTGTCTTCTTTGAGCTACAAATACTCAGAAATTGCACTACGTTGTAAGTTGTGCTTTTATTTCATGTTGATATTTGATCTCATCTTTTATGTCTATTTCATATATTGCAGTTAACACGTTAAGGTTTTCTGCTAGCAGTTTGCATCTTCTTGAGATGTAGGTGTTAAAATCAAATGCCTGAGTGTGGAGGTCAGCATTTGTTATTATCTGATTTAGACTGTATATGTTAACATTTAACAGCAAAACTGAAGTACACAGGATGCAGTGCTAAGTGTTTTAGTTCTTCTGGCCTAGAGGGCATCTGCAGTTCATTTTTTGCTACCAAGGCAACAGTTTAGCTTCAGGCAACAACTCATGAAGTTACTGTATATGCTAATAGGAGATCAAGCTTCTTCAGAAAATTAGACTATGTCACCATGTGATTAGTTTTAAGAATGAATTAATACAAGAATTGCAAAGCTAAACATAATCTCTGTAACACCAAATTTACTTCTGTCTCTAATAAACTAAGTTCATGGTTGAGAGACAAATTAAAAACCAGCAAGCTTAACTTGTCTAGCAGTAGAAAAAAAGGTCAGGAGGAACGTGAGATTTATTCAAACAGATGCCCATACTTTTCTTATAAGTAGGTTTAGAGGAACAACATTTCACGGCTGTATTCAATGTTCATTCATCAGAAATTATCTCACAATTCAGAGTACATAATTCCAGGTGTTGTTAACATCTGTACATACTATAAACAATGAATGTATAGTTAAATGATACCTTCTGCTGTTTGAAATTGTTATGGATCAAGTTTGATCAGCCATTTTGGAAGATATACAAGGTTGGTGCATCAGATATGGCTGCCCTGATTCTCCAATCTGCTGTGAAGTTTGTGGATAGAAAATGGAAAAAAAGATTTGCTATGTGCTGAGAATAGGTAAATGATTTAAATAACAAATAATGGGCTGGAATTTTGCACTGTGTATGTGCATGTAAAAGATAGCAGTACTTATCTGTGGAAAGAACTCCCAGGAGCTATTTACTGATTAAATTGGTTTGTGAGTCAGTCAGAACTTTTATTGCTAGCATGCCATACAGCTACAGTGCTTGCAAATCTCTATCATTTTGTTTGTTTGTTTGTTTGTTTTATTTGTGAAGATGAGCTTCCAAACCAGTCCTGTATATGCTGTGCAGGACTTGAGCAATGTTTGGGCAATGTGTGGGCAGCCCTTAGGGAATGCTGAGTACTGGGCAGAGCACCACAGTGTTGGGTGTGTTCTGCAGTGGTGGTGGTATGGGGCTGGTGGCTGTGGGATGTGAAAGGAGCCACATCCTTTTCCAGTGACAAAACTCCAGGCAGTGTGCTGGTGGAGACTCTGAGCTCCTGCTTCCTTTTGCATACTTCTGCCTGCATATCCCATGGGAAAAGGATCTTTGAGACTTATATTTTTCATATGTTATTTAAGGTAGAGCTAAGGCAAAGATAGCAGGAACAACATTGCTCTGTGTGTGTGCATATACACACACAAATGTATATATATAATATTTTCTTTTAGACACTTTGTATCGAGCTACTGTTATCTAGAACTAGAATTCAGTTTAATGGTTCCCATCCTCTTTTACTTAGCCTCATGTCTTCTGTGATGAAAGAGCAAATTCTTTCAGAGACAAGAATTGTTCCCATCAATAAAACAATTGGGACAACTTTTTAGCAGACCCAATTCTTACCCTGGCTTTCTAGCCACCAGGAAAAAAACAAAACAGAAGGACTACTCTGAGTCATCCCTGTCATCCCCTTTGCACCTTTTTTCCCCATCTGGTTTTATTTAGGAGACCTACATAGAACTTTGTAGGAGAGGGTAGACAAATAAAACATAATAGCACAGAGACAACAGGGATAGGTCATGGAGAGTGTGGGCTGACTGTTCATTCTCCCTTTTGTCTTCATGAGAAAATCTTTAACAGTACCCAAATAGCAGGAAAGTACTAAGAAAGTTCAACAGCAAAAGAGAGGCAGTCAACTTTTGAAAATATACTTGAAATTTATAATTATGTTCAACCAGCATCTCAATGTACATATGCATCCTGGGAGACCTACCAGATTACTTTAGGAATAATCATCCCTCTCAGCCTGGCCTCTACAGAAGGCTCCTCTGCATCAGAGTCTGTGATAATGTTTTCATTATGATATTTGTATGAGAACATACATGAGCAGATCCACTGCTCTCGTCACCTGGGATTTCCCATGCAGAACCTTCTTCAATCAATTCAGCTTCCAAAAATATTTTCTGACTCAGTATCAGAAGCCTATCCTTATCTGATTTGTTCTGCCTTCTGGTCAAAGAACATTTCTAGGAGAGATATTCATTGAACATTCTTCACACCAGACACTCTCTCCATTCCGTCACACACAACTCTGTGGACCGTATTATGCAAAATTTTTTTCAGATGCTTTTGACTGTCCTTCCAGCCTTTCCTTCTTCTTGGAGTGGAGTTTAAGCCTCACCTTTCATAAGTACTCCATGAAGTCCCAGACACTATTAGTGTACTGTGATAAATAGGAAGTGTCCCACTTGCCCTGAAATGAGTTCAGGATTCTTAGGTTTAATTCTTCTAAAAATTCTCATGGTCACTGAGTCCTACACAATTTTAACAGGAAGCATGAGTATAATTTATGATGCCACTTAGTCCTTGACAAAACATGACTACAGTAGAGATCATCAAACATTTGCCTGTGTTTTCTTCTGGTTTACCCCACAGTAACTAGATTAGAGGAATTTGTCTTTCTTGTTAGATCCATCTCTGTAGCAAAATCTCTTGTTGCAGATACAATCTCTCTGAGGATCATAAGCAATGATTCAATTAACCTACCTCTGAAAAGTTTGTTAGTAGCATTTGAAATTAAGCTACCACATCTAAATTAGGATTTCTCTTCATCCTATTCTAGTTTTGACTTCTAATGAGTGAAAAGTGGCTCTCTTAAAATAACTTTATGGATTCTATGGTTCTAATGAAATACTAGAGTATCTATTTTTTCTCTTTTGAGTAAACAGATATTTCACCTACCTCTTATCACAAATTCTTTGCTGAAGAAGATAATGCTTTAAATCCAGTAGAAAAAAAGATGATAGCTTCAAAGAGGAGATATGAAAATGAGTATGAGAAGAAAGGATATTATTGAAATAATAGTAAAAACAACGTCCTTTTTAAGAAGCCAAAGTTTTTTATAATATGTTCTATTGACTAGGCTTGCTTGGGGAGTTTTTGGTTGCTTACTCTGTCTTGATTCCCAGACTGTGGACAATATGTGTATGTTATATATATTTATACCTCATTTTTAAAATGAAGGGGAATGCTCTTTCTTGTTTAATTCTTTTTGTATATATTCTTCTTAATATATGATAATATGCCTGTTAGGTTTTTTGTGGGGATTGTGAGGGTTTTTTTCCTCCAAGTATTAAAATTCCTCATGATCTTAAGCAAGAGTCTTGTTTTTAGCATCATTGTCTGGTTCAGCATTGGACCAGGTCAGAGAAGTCCTGCTTAACGATGAAAAGAGTGTTGAATTTTGGACATAAAAGTTTCAGTAATATCAGTTGCTACTAATTTGTATGCAGAGACAAGACTACTAGAGAAATGAAAATTTGACATTTATCTCCTCATATAAATGGAATGATTTATTCTTTAAATCAAAGTAACCTACTTTGGTTACTTTGAAAGCCTTTCTTCATTTTTTTCAGCATCTGATTAAGGTACATTTTTCTTTGGCAAACGAATTTTATGTTCGGTGAGTTCAAGTTTACTCAGTCTTGACCTTAAAAACTGATTTCTGCCTAGAAAGATATATTTCTGAAAATAAAGGTTAACTGCCAGTAGAAACCATGGGAAAATCTTAACAGATGGCAGTACATGTTGCAATTTTATGAAATTCCTGCACAGGACTGTATATACAACTTATTATGCATAGTTGTTGGGATCTGTGCAATTGAGTATGAGTATATAGTGTGTGGGATTAGTTCCACATAGAAAGAAGAGCTTGTGTGGACTGACATGGTGACACAACTGCATGTGGTTTTTACATGTGCCTCAACCTTGGACAAAAGATTCCCTGTGCAGGGCAATCCAAGTAATGTAAGGGTACAGTGTCTCCTGCCATGGCCCTGGGGGTGGAGGGCTGATGCGTTTCTGAGATGGTTCATGTGCACATATACATGAGCTGAGCCTGTTTCAAAGGTCGTTTATACTGAGATGTGTGTACAGATGGACAGAAGCATCTGTGGAAAATTTGATCAACAAAAGAGCCAGTAAAGACCGACAGGTAATTTTGTACTGAGGTATTTGTTCTTTTTAAGGAATTTGACTTGTTCTGTTCTGCTAGTGTTCTGTTGTGTTCTGTGTTCCCAAGACAAGGTTGGAGTAGTATAAAATTACCTTATGTTGCCTCGGTAAATATTCTTTTACAAGAACTCTGCTACCTGATTCATTGCCAAGAACCTAGTCTACCAGGTATTGTGGCAGCTGGACCAGAAGGACTGTGTCTCACTCCCTTTTCTTCCTTGGAAATGATTTCTGGCTGGCCAGGGAAAGAGCTGGATCGGGCTTGCCATGATAAAATATAATCAATCTTGAAATCCAGAGGGAGCTTGAGTAGATTTTCAGAAGCTAAGGTGGATCAAATCAGCATATTCAAGTTCGTAAAACTTTTTTGTTTTGTGAAATATGAGGGAAGACTCAGTACTGAGAAACAGATATTGGTTGAAAATAGCATCAACGTTCTAATATGTACTGAGGAGAAAACGTTTAAAGTGTTTAAACAACCTCTCCACAAACCAAATAGTTGCTAGCATAAAAGAGTTAATTACAGCTCACTTTCCAGTAAGTAAGAACTTTCTAATACCTGCAGGTGTCCAGTAGATTCTTTTATATCAGCTAGCTGTAAGGGGTAACATGATCCTCCACTATATCCTTTTGAGTGGAAGTAGACACATTTTGTAAGGTAATAGAGAAGATTAATAACCACATCTTTATTGAAAAGAAAATGAACAGCACACTGAAATGCCATTCAACTTTTTGAAAGTTCAAACTGGGCTCCAGCAGGGCTCTAATCTGCCTTTTAACTTAAACACTCCAATTGGAGCTGCTTTGTATGTTTGGGCCATTGCTACACAACTGAGCTTCAGCTCCATCCTGTTGGAAATCCCCATGCCCTGTTGGTCTCTGCCTGCTGTATCCTCACTTGATATGGCAATCAACCTTTTCTTGGCAGCTCTCAGTAAAAGCCAGCTACCAGCTGTTTCCTGTGACAGAATGAAGCCAATGCTCACTGCTGCTGCTTTTTTTAGGGCTTTAATGCCTTTTATCAAGAGTTTTATTTTTATTAAGAAGACTACTATGGCAGTGCACATTCAAAATTCAAATAGCTTTAGGTAAGGAAGAGACTTCAAATGTTTGGTGTCTTGGTGTCAAAATGAGGACAGCAATGGCAAATGCGTTCAAAAGCTACTCTGAGGTAATGCTTTTGCTTTCTACTTGTGAGCCCATTAAATGATTTGCAGAGGACTGCATTCCCTCTGCTGTATCCTCACTTTTGGAGAAAGGGTTGAGTGAAAAACCTTTCTCCTCCTCAGTTACAGATCTTATGCTGATATACTTCTTTCTCTTGTAGACATTTCTGACCACAAGAAATGCTTCTTGAATCTTCAGATGTCCAATATCCTTAGAAAATGGGTTAATAGCACTAATCAAAATACTGCCAGTACACTTTGATTCAAAGATATATTCAGATACAGCATTGCTAAATTGGACTATAAACTCACTTTGAGAACCTTCTATCAGCAAATGGCTTGATACAATAATCATGGAACTAAAACCTATAAAAAGTAATTTTATTAGTCATTAAGCACTTCTAGGAAGGGATCACATAGCAAAAACCTCAGCAATGCTAGGACAGCCATCCTACATAACAGTGCAGAAATTACTAAATTTCTCCTTTTTGAAAAGCGCAAACTGAAACAAAAAAACAGAGGTGCTTTTTTACTTCAGAGGTCTGCTGTCCTTTTGCATTGTCTTTCTTTGTTCATGCAAGATACTGTCAATTATCTTGTCTTATATGTAAAGTATATACCAAAATACAGATGCTTGCAGAAGCACTTCTTAAAATTCAGGTTTTTATTTAATTAATGAGGTAGACTGCTAATGCTGTGTGCATACATACAGCCATTGGGAAACACTTCAGTAAAAATGGGACCTATGATCAATACCCCAGGCATGTTGTCTTCATCGACATAAATAAATAACATGAAAAATCTTCAGAAAAGTCTACAGCAATGCTCCCTTTTCTTGAATGTTGCAACACCATCTAAAGGAAGGAAACCTATGAGTTAGCAAGACCTGACTCACAGAAGGCATCTAAACAAAGAGTCATACAAAGGTCTAGTTGATTCTTTAAAGTAAATACAGCAATCTTTGGATTACATCATAAGTTGTCACAGAGATTCCAGCTTGTCTTCCCTCCAGAACACTTCTCTTCAGCTCCTTCTTCAAAAACTACCAACCATGGATAATTCACCACAGCCCTTGACAATTTGTTCCAGTGCTTAGTTATCATCACCTGCAGAAAGACAACTTTATTCCCCATCTAGACCAGTCCATCTGCCCCTTTTCTCCAGTTACACTCATGTCTACTGATCCAAACAGCCTTTTACTCCTCCTGTTATTACTCACAGAGAGGGGTTACATTACTTCTTAACCTTTTCCATGGTAAGCTAAATAGACCAAGCTTTTAGTTCTTCACTGTTGCAGGACATTTTGTAATCCTTTAAGAATTCTCATGGCTCTTCTCTAAATTTTTTTTGCGTCATTTGCATTATCCTCCTTAAATTGTCAATATCAAAACTGGAGATAATCAGCCTGTAACTGCAGCAGGAATGCCAAATGGAGGGGTTATACAAGCTTTTTGCTCCTACTAGCTTCTTCTCATTATCTACCCATTATGCTGCACATATTGATGTTTTTTGACAAAGGGAAGTTAGAAATCTATCTATCCTCAAGAAAGCTCTCAATGAGCCTGAACCATTGCTACTCAGTGCTGGGTGCTTTGCTCACAAAATGAGGCAGGAAGTCACAGGCTTTTGCAAATGCATGCTGGCCACCAGCACAGAAAAACCCAGTTTGGGCATGTTTTAAAGAAACAGTTGTTTTAGGGACTGATGATTCATCTTTTCATTTATCTATTCAAAGCCTGATGACAAATATGTATTAGGTGCCCAAGGATATGGTCTCAACATCAAGCAATGAATTGCAATATTGTGAAAGGTCAATCTTAAAAGCAGACACTGAAGAACACATGCTGGAGCTTTGTTCATCCCACCATGCAGAGGGCAGCTGGCCAGGTGTGCCAGAGGGGAGCATTCTGTGTGCCTCCCACGTAGGGATCGTGCTGCTGGATGCATCATGTGGCTGTGTGGGGTGGCTTCTCAGTCCCAGCTGAGCGTCCGTCTCTCAAGGTTTGGAGTCAAACATCAATTCCTGCACATGCACCTTGTATGCACCAGCTTGCAGGCCAGTAATGCTAATGAAAAGTCAATAGCCATTAACAGGCAAACCTGGCACATTTAGAGCCAAGGATGACAAACCCATACTGTGCACTGCTGTGTTCTGGTAATTAGCCTTGGCGATGGACTGAACAATTACCCTGGAGCAGCCTAGCTACAGGCCCATTTCAAATTGCGCTGATGCTTTGAGAATGCAGAGCTTTTGGAAACATTCTCAGAGCTGGAGCACAGCCTGTGGTTTGAAAGGAGGCAGTGGGAAAGTAAACAAAGATGGGATAAAGTAGGTTTCTTGTTCAGTTGGCTGGTTTATTTTTGCTTGTTGGTTGATTCACCCTTTTTTTTTTTTTTGGACCCCTTTTGCCTTCGTTACTTTTTTACACCTCCTACAATGTGGCATCTTCACAAACATAAGACAAATTGTGAAGTATAACACAGCAAAATTATGAGGCATGTGACATCAGACAAGGCATATAAATTAAAAACATTGAAATTACTCATTTTGTAGCTCATACACACGTATGTCAGCAAGGGATATATGAGTGTGTGTTTGTATATGTGGTTTTAAACAAGTTCCAGAATCTTACTTTTAACTTTGCTTCTATTGTTTTCTGTAGAGGCATTCTAGCTTTGGTAATATTTAGGAGATGTTAACCTTGTGTTATTTGGGAAGTAGCCACAAAATTAATCTGATGCATCTAGAATAGAAAAAGAAAGTCCAGTACTCCACTGCACTTAAACTGGGCTGAGGTGATGGTCTAAGAAAAAGAGTCCAAAAATACCATGGAGATGTAATAGGACATCTAATCCCTGCAGCAAAGTGACTAACACTAAGTTTGGAGCATTAGGCTGGAATGAATACCAAGAGAACAGGTTGAGTTTCCTAAGAGGATAATATTCAGGAGTTGAAATTAATTCAAATAAATGGATCAGGTGGGAAATAATTACAAAGAGAAAGAGATATAGATCATAATTATGGAGGGTTATGGCTGTATAAGCAATTTAGAAGTTTCTATTTCTCTTCCTAATAGGGAAGGAGGAAATGGGTGAAACTGGCAAGAGAATTGCTAGAATGAAGCCCTTTGGAGAGGAAGAGAGATACAAAAACTGTTCTTCAGCCTTTATCACAGAAACTGGCAAAAATTCTGGGAAAATGTCATTGTAAATAACCTGAAAGCTCCAGAGTAGATTTTATTTCCCATGGACTTAGGGATTTTAGAATTTAATTTCATCCTTTCATTGGTCACCCCACAAGCATTTTGGTTTCTCGTCTCCATATGACAGCATTCTCACCACATCCAACACATTCAAATAATGAGTTTACTCTTGACTTTTGTAAAGCTGGTCTTTGAGGAAATGTTTTTAAAAGTCAATGTAGCTGTCATTTTTCAATAAGTGAGAGAAATGATGATATGAGAGGCACATGCAGATAGAGGAAGCATGAGCAGCAACCACCCTCCTTTTGTATGTTCAATTTGTCATTCTGATGCCAGATGTCTTTTAAGAAAAATGTTCATTAACAATGAATCTCATTCTCCCTTTGCACATCCACAGCAAAACCAGTGTGCTTCCATTTTTCTTCTTGCATGTGTGAGCTGAATGTGCCTGAATGAGCATTACTGAACAAGTGCATAATCTTTGTGAGCTCTTGCTGTAAAAAAAGACAGGCCTTTAACTTCTACATTGCAAAGGAAACCTGAGTGTAATTTTAGGAGAAGTTTCATCAGATGACTTCTTCCTGCACAGAGCAGAAGAAGGCTTTGCAAAGGTCACTGTGGGGAAAAGCCAAGGCAGGTACTGCTGCTGCTGCTGCTGCTGCAGAAGTCTTGCGGTGATTCGCGTGCATTGGATTCAATCCATCAAGGAAGTTCACCCCATTCTCTGTCTGTGAAGGAGGGCTCCTTTAACTTTCTTGCCATGTAGAAATCATGCTGGGTTAACCATTGAAGAACCATTTTACGGAAGTCCAAGAAAAATGCAGACAGTGGGAGTAAGGATAAGGAGCCTGGGAACAAAATTCCAGAAGTGTGCTCCATGTGTTAATTGTTTTTGGCTTTTTAGAAAATGTTAGGAAATGAGTGAACTTCCAGAGAAAACTGTCTGCACACATAAAACCCACTAGCACTGCTGATGTAGGTGCCTTATGGTCAGCCTCAGCGAGAGGGTCTGATGGCAAACTTTCAGTCTTAATGTGACCATGGTTCTTGCACAGATGTTGTCCGTGCAGCTGGTGTTGTGCCCACCTGATGAACGTCATTCTCCATACTTTCAAACCAATCTCTTCTAAAAACAGTATGTTTAGCTCTAAAAATTACATGGAATTAAATACAACCCAATTCCAGCACTGTATAAAATATTTGCTCTCAGAGTTATAACCCAAACTGTTACATATGTATATAAAGTTTACTTTTAATTGGCTGTAAGTTCAAGGAAGTTGATATGGTCTGGTTTGTTATGTTGTTTTAGTAAACAAATGAAAAATGCTTATTTAAGGAGCTCTGAAACTTGCCTACTGTAACCCATAATCCTCTGATATTTTTAGATGAATGCTTTTAGCCCAGACACCGTGAATGCAACAGATTCTACGTAGCCTTCTGTGGTTTCTTAGCATAAAAATAATCTAGGACTAAACAAACAGTAAGGGGGAAAAAAAGCCCCAACAAAAACCCAAAACCACAGAACAGAACTATTTCTACAACTTGAAGAATTGTGTCATGTTGTTAAAAAAAGTTCATGCTTTCATTTTTGTCATATGGAACTTTTCTTAGCAAGGATCATCTAACACTACTAGAACTAATGTGCCATCTTGCCTGTATGGTATTACAATACCCCTGAGTAGCTAAGTACAGCTGCTTCTCACAGAGATTCACAAAAAAAAACCCAGCTGGGTCCTTTATACATTTTAAAAAGGCTGGACTTTCTCACTTGAATAACAAGAAGAATATCTAGCAAAATAGCATAAAAATTTTGGAAAACACCCTCACTGCCAATAGTGCCAAAAATCTGGAGATGCCATCAATAACTCTGTCATCACTGACACGTGTCAACAACTCAGAATATGAAAACATTTATTTTATACGTTTCTATTCATTAGTCCTCAATGCCCTATTATGTCTTTTCCTTTCTCATTTCCTTTTTCTCCCCATCACCCCTCCTTGCCTCTCCCCTTGCCCCACTTTGCAGCTCTCAGAAACGATCCAATCATCACAATACACACCTTTTTTTTTAAATTTCCTTTTCCCAAAACCTGCATTTCACCTACAAGTCTTCTGCATCTGTGTAGCTGTATGATTAGCTGGAAGTCCCCTTTTTTATTTATGAAAACAATGTTTCTGCTCATTATTGTTGTAAAATAATATAAACCTCAAAGGTTTTAGGTCCAAAATAAATATTAAAAAACCCCTCCAAAGTTCAAAGATTGTCACGTTTTTAAGCCAACTTTTGCATACTGGACACCTTTTAGTCATGTTTTCAATGTCCATATTTACAGGTACTGCAATCAGAAAAATTAAAGGTTATCAGAGGAGTCACTGTATGAGTATATGTTATTAAAAAATGGAATACAGGGCTATATCAATGCTGAGACCTGGAAAGGTTTCTTCCTGGCCCCATAAGTTTCTGTTTGGAAATCTCCATCCTCCAGAAAAAAAACCCAAAAAAACCCAAAAAAAACCCCCACAGGTTTAGAAACAGAAGGTACTCTATGCAGAAAAAAAGCTTTCTAATCTAATAAAACTATTTATTTTTGTGCGTTTAAAAGCAAAAAAATGAAGATGTGGATCAGTACATACTAACACAAAAGAAAATACAGTTAATAAATGCTTCAAAGAGGGAATGCAAAGTTTTCCATTGAAAATAGAGAGTATGAACAACTTTATCAAATATGTTGAACTGAGAATTTGTTCAATTACTGTCTCATCACAGCCTATCTGCATAGCACAATATCCATCTATAAATAACCTCACTTATACTGCTATTGTGTATTGCCTATTTATGTTGAAATTTCCCTAGAACAGTCACACAGTTTTTCTGCTTCACTGTTCAAACCATGCATGATTTCACCTTTCTGTAACATTCAGAGGAAACACACATTTTCAGCACAAAATTGGCCTAATGTACCTCTTACACGCATGGAAGAAAAATCTACTTACAGAATTCAGGTCTATCATATGAAATATAGTGAAACATTTTGACTTCAATGAAAATACATGGGAATGCAATTTTAAATTAGGTATAAATGCAAATTAAAGGGATCCAAGAAATCCTACATAGTATGATCCAGCTTTTTGTGTGGGCACATGTTCACGATAGACTTAGCAGAGGCCTGTGATGTGGCAGCTGATTAAGCTGCCCATTCTTCACTACAGTCTCAAGCATCCCAAAGAACTGTAAGGTACTTCACAAGCTACTAAAATTCAAAAATCTAATGAAATGTACTTGCCCTATCAATACAAGAGACAGTGAGTGCCCATGCACAGGCACAACCCTTCTTATTCCAACACTTACAATGGTGTGCACAATGTGAAAAGGCTTTAATTTTGATTTCCCTGGCACAATTAGTTTTTCCTCATAATTAACCAACTGAGTATTTAAAAGTTTAGCCTGATTTGTTCTGGCACAGAACCAGATTCAACACAGATTTGTTTGAAAAATTACTCCTCTAGTTACCCATCTGGATTACAACAGTTTAAAACATCAGAAAAACACGGATCAATACTGTACTCAAGTCCATTCTGATGCCCAGCCTGATGACACAATGCATTGGTTGAGCAGAAAACACTGAGAAAATAAAGCAATTAGTCTAAATCTTGAAATAAAATTTCCAATGCCTTCTCATCACTTTGAATAACTCGCTTGCGTGTCTTTTCTGTGGAAAAGTGACACATTGTTCTAAGTATTTAGGTGCTAAACCTATTGTGAAAAAATACAGTGGGGCTCTGTTCCCTGGGGCTCTTTGCTGAGCTCTTCATATCCATAACCAAGCAGCTACACATAAAACATTAGAAACCCAGGTAAAACACTCCTGGTACTCATATTTTGAGAATGCCTAACTGAAAATGTACCATGGTAAGTTTGATCTGCAGAACCAAGATTCAACTCTTGTCAGGTCAACATTTGGTTTACTGATTTTTTTTTTCAACAAAATGTTCACATCAAGGTCTTAGAATGGTTTTAGGAAGTAGAACAGGAATTCCAGTGTACTCTGGAATACTGGTGAGGCATAAAAAATTAGTAGTGCTCTTAGGCTTATGCATTGTATTAAACTTAAATTCAAAAGAATATACGAATAAATCATAAGTTTGTTTCTTATGAAATTACTTGTTAACAAAGCAGAGAATCATGTCATTTTTTTACGTAATTTTTTCTCAGCTGATCATGGAATCTGAGTTTATAGCGTTGCACGAAATTGTCCCAAAGGATTAAACATTTTTTATACCACAAGGGGAAAAAACAAACAAACAAGAACATACCTTATATTACACTTCTATTCAACACTTGTTTATATTACTTGTGCATCTTCCAAGAGAAAAGGAAAATAATTGCTCACAATATGGAGAGGGTGATGGCAAAATCCATCCCAGTATCTCCTAAGGTTTGACCACACAGTTTCAGTTCTGCTAGCACTGCCTGTCTTTGGCTATGCTAGCACTGCCTGTCTTTGGCTATGCTGGAGCAGGGTAGCTCCATGACACACCCTGCAGTCCTGCCTCTGGCACCAAGCTCTTTTCAGCCCCTGCCTGCCAATTGCACGTAGGTTTCCTCTGCAGGAAGTCAGGGTGCAAAGGGCTGGGAAGAGGATGTGAGTCTGAGCATGCACTCTTTGCCCTTGTGCACCTGGAGGCTGGGAAATACTTTGGTTCCAATAGGAGAGAGGGAGATTTTAGTCTATTTATACAAAGGCTGACATTTCTGGGACAAAGTAGTATCAAATTAGAAAGGACAGGGAGGCAGAGATGCTAAGAATCAGGGACTGAGTGAAGTTCCAAGAAGCAATTAAGAAATGATGACAATTATTATCTCCTGTTACTGAGAGATTGTAATGGCCTAAAGACAAAGATTAAAAAGTGTTCTCATACAACTTTCCTTGCTGTGATGATGGTTTTGCTGCACAGATCTTACTGATCCTACTGAGTAGGAGTTAGGCAGCTCTGGGGCGTGGAGCTGTTTGTAGCAGTAATTTACAGTCTCTCTTGAAACATGTATAGAAATGTATACTACTATTGCTTTTGTTATACAAATCTAATGTTAAAATTTAGCAGTCACCCTTCTCCCAAATGCTCTTTGATGCCTGCAGACCATGAGACAGACCAGTCCACTCAAATGCTTTCCATGAAGAATTCCTTGACCACAGATTCTTCTGTAATTACTGCCCTGCTGTAAAATGAGAGCATGCACACCTGGCTCACACAAGAACCACACACAATCTTCTTTGACTTTTCTAGGCCTGGATGGAAAGACAGACACATACTGCTACAGTTCCCATATCTAAAGGATTAATGAGGTTATTTAGGGAGTGTTATGCAAGTTATCATTTATCTGGAAGATAGCATAGAAGTATTACCTTATTTTGCAAGGAGCAGGGTAGGGCAAGAGCCTGGCTTGCATTTACAAACATTATCCCTATTCTGTTGGAAATTTTCTTTCAGTTGGAAATATATTGACGTGAAAAGGGAAAAAAGGGGAAAACTAACCTCGTTAACAGTTGTGGCACAGTTGCCTTCATTATGAAAAAGAGGTGACTAAGGGAGGCATGACACAGGCCTGTAAAATGATAGATGGTTCAGAGAAAGCATGTAGGCAGTGATTACTCACTATTTCTTACAGTATAAGGCTTCTTCTACACTCACGCTATGATGTGACTTCAAAATAAACAAAAGGAGGGAGTTGTGCAGGCAACACAGTGTTAATTCATGCAGATTGTTAATCCATGACATTATGAAGACAAAGAACTAAGAATGCCAAAGTAAGGACTTGAATTTCTGTGGGAGACAGGTCAGTCAGTGGCTATTAAAAGTTTTTTTTCAGGTGCAGTTTTCAGCTTGGGAAGGTGGTTAGGAATATGGTTAGGAAGGTGGTTGAATATTTAAGAGAATTGCTGTTTGTCTCACATTTCTTCCTTAGATAAGTGCTAATGGTCACTGGCAAAGAGTGAATAGTGGGGCGGCCTTTATGTCCCTTTTTCCTGAACTTTGTGGTTTTCCATAATGTAAGCTGTTCGTAACAGTTAAAAATGGTTAATTTTTTGTGGCATTTTCTTGGCTTTTACCATCTGATGGGACTCTCATTTATGCCAGCACTTGGATTCTCATTTTGCCTATGCACTGGCATTTGTGGTGAGCTGGAGGGACTGTCCTGTCAAAGCCACTCTTTTCTTAAGCAACAGTCAGATACTTGAAGTTCTACAGTAAGTCTTCTTATAAATTGAGACATGTGTTTAGTATCAGGAAACCCTGACTCAGATTAAAAATGCTCCCCTAAACTGGGATTAAATACCAAATTTTCTGTGGACACCATGATAATTAAAGTTGTGCTATAAACTGGAGTAGTTTTGTCATCACTTCTAATCCAGGAAGGACTTCAGAATTCCTTCCTGTGATGATGAATCACTAGGAATGGATACATTTTCTAGAGCTACAACAGTGTTGCCAGAGTGGATGGTATATTTTTCCCCACTCCTAAGGTCAAGTCCATTTGCTGCTTAGTGAACTCTTTAAAAATGAAGTGAAGTAGGTATTTAATGACTTGGCAGTATGTAGTAGTAGGTACTGGGCTTTAGAAGGAACAATGGTAGAAAAACTGAAGGGAAATATGTTTTCATTTGTAGGGCTTCTGCTTCTTGCTCCTTAATTTAGGCACAGAAAATTAAATATTAACTGTCCATGAATGTGTGGTACAAGCTAAATTTTGGGTGCAGGGTGGACAGAAGATATTTAAGTAATTACTTCCAGGAAGGTCGATTTTTAGTAAGTATGCACATTTAAATATGGAAGTTAATTCCTCAGCATTGTACATTTTAATGCATGGCTGACCTTCCTTGAAACTCCAAAAGCAGCTCTGAGTAACTTTATTAGGTGCACATTCCCCCAGCTTCAAGGTTTAACATGAGCCCAGCAAATGATAAATATATGTAGTTACATCAATTTTTCATGGCGATTAAGCATTAAATGGATACAAGTGACTGTAACTCATTTGCTGCCCAATTTATAAACCCTGTATACAAGGGGGTTTTTTGTATACGAAGTTTTTTACTGCATTTCTGTCCCTATTGTATTTCTTCAAGCGTAGGCTTTTATTTCCTGATTTCAAGAACGTGCTAACGAACAGACCAGAGTGGAATTCTATTTGATACTGTGCCTGAGAGTCTGAAGATACATTCTATTAGAAATCCATGGGAGAAAATCAATGCTGTGATCGGTAACTATACACTATAGATTAATTAAGGCCAGAGGCAAGGGATTAAGCCCAGCACAATCCTTTATTTGGTTTGATTGCAAACACAGTGGTAAGCAAACTTCTCTAAGACTGTTCAAAGTTGAAGGTCGTGTTGCACAGGCTTTTTGTCCACCAGAATTTCAGAGAATCTCTCCGTCTCTCTATGTAACAAGGTGACACTGTAGCCATGTGTGTTCCCTGTGCTGCTCTGATATGGAATGGCATGTCATTTTTTTGGTGATTTTCTCCAGACTGACAATTGCATTTTAGACTTATAAATCCCTAGATTAATATCACAATAAACCATTGTTATCAGTGCATAGATCCCTATGAGGGAACCTTTCCCTGCTGGACTGAGTTCTAAATTATTACTTGTCTATACGACTTCTTATGGCAACTAGAAGAACAGTGCTAAGTAGTACCAAAAGTGACAGAAGGATTGATTTGGTTCTCCCTCGGACTGTGATCAACATAATCCCTCCTGAACCCTGCAGAGAATGTCCTGCTGTCACCTCATTGCTCAGACGTGGCAAAACTGCTTGCAGCATTTAACCCGATGATCGGTAATATTTTTAATTAATGCAGCAAAATTTTCAGGTTAGAAGCTTGTTTTTGTAAAAATTAAAACTGAAAAAGAGCTGAAGTCTTTTTCCAACTTCAGTCCTTTTGAAGCAATGCTCAAAGTCATTGAGCAGCCAGAGTCACTAGAGTAAGGGAAAACACATATGGTGTCAGCATGAATGCTCTGATAAAGCAAATAAAATCCCAGCTGCAAACACATGGCAAACCCTTCATTACTGACCTGATCATCTTCATTTCATGGAAAACAGCAACTGCTACAAATCTAGTTAATGATTGTTATGGCAAATTAAAGTACATAAAGTCATCTATTGTTACAATCCCAACACAATTAGGAGTGGCTGTAATGTTTTCAATGTCTCACTGGAAATGACGCATCTCAAAGCAAATGCTGTTCTCTGATGCTTGAAATGCAGTTTTCCAGAACTGTGTTCTCTGCTGAATGTTTTTGATAATGGTGGAACAAAGATCTTTGATTTTAAGAACTTTATCAGCACATCCCTGTGCAATTTTAGTGCATTGCTCATCATCCATAAAAAGTAGAAGCATTTCTATCTTTACACATCCCACACCTACTGTAACTCCAAAATATCTCCCAATTTACAGAGCTTCTGTAACAATTACTCTCTGCATAATGTTTTGCAGGTCAAACAGTTCTTTTAAAATAATTAATTAGCTCTGTTTTGGTTAAACAATTATTCATGACCTAGTCTCAGTTTACCCTGATTTTTTTCATTAATTGTAATGCTTACCCAGGTAGTCCCACTAAAAAACTATGGTTTGTTTAGAAATCACTCACCTTCACTGTGCTTTTATATTTGTTACCAGTGCTAGTCACCTCAATTATCATGGGATGTTTTTTATTTTCTGATTATGTAGTTGACATTTTTTAAGCAAGGCTTTCACAAATGAGCTCTGCAGAGATGGGGATATAATTATGTTACTGAAACTATGGGGAGGCTAATAGGGATAAGCATTTAATTATCAACTAGAAGTAGTTTGAATGCTTCAAAATAAGAAAGTTTTGCACGGTTTACTCCAAAAAAAATACATTCTTCTGTTAAGAATGTATTATCAAATTGAGGATTAGATTTGTGCTTTTTAGGGAGAGGTTGGGATTGTCAGTCAGGCCTGTGACACACACAGGCATCACAATATTACTGCGTTGCTCAGTGATGTCTGAGGACAACACAGAGAGTACTGAACAAATTGTACCTGCAGCACAGAAGGTGCTAGAAACCACTATCAGCTTAACTGAGTGCATAAAACCAGAAATTCTTGAATATATGGGAAAGGAACAGCATAAATAAAATGTTATTTCCTAGGAGAGAAAGTGGAATATATCAAACAGACTTCAAGTGAGAAGGAAACAATCATACTGTGGAATCTCCCAGGAAAAGAAAGGGAATTTAGCTTCCCAAGACTGTTCCAGTATATGGTGTTAAACTCTTATTACAGTACATTGTTTTACCCAGCTCTCTTCACAAGTAAATCAGCACTGTAGCTTCTTGGGATCCAGTCTGGCTGGTCTAGAAATACCCGTCTCTCGCGTTCTGCCTTTTTATATTGGACAATGTACTAGGCAGTTGTTATCTTCATTTACAGCAGCTCACCGGGGACCAAGCACCATCAACATCTCTCTGTGGTTTGATTCCCAGAACTAGTGCCTGTCAGTTTGGTTCCAGAGACTCTGCAGTCTCTTTTGCAGTTTTGTCAGGTATGACTCCAGAAGTCTCTCCACCTCTCTGCCCCTTTGGCTTTCCAGTCTGCAGCTACTAAGGAGCCTCTGGACTTTGGAATTAACTTTGCCATGCCCCCTTAACACAGTTATTTTATCAGTCTTGTAATGTTTCTACTGAGTCTGTTTGCAGCTGAGGCATAAGGGTCTCTTCAGACACTTGCTGATTATGTCCCGATAGCTTTTGCTGGTTTGTTTAAGTCTTAATTGTAAAGTCCTAATCTTGGGCCATGCAGATGGTGCAGGGCAGCTCAGGACTGCATCAGGACTGTGGGGCTGCAGAGCCCGTGCCCAGCTGGGGTAGGGAGCACAGCTTTCTCCTAAGCCTGTCCCCTGCCACAGGAACCCCTGCAGGTGTGTCTCCAGCTATCTCTGTGTAAGGCTTAAAGGGCATATGCTGTTCTTAATAGGGCGAGGAGCTCTTTTATGCTAAGGAAAACTCAGATTTTGCAACATTAGGGACTTGTTGAAAGTGTGAGGATGAGACATAATTTGCATATTCATCCACATAAATGTGCAAGCATTTTCTACCTGCATGTACAATAATGGATACAGTAAAATTAAAGCCATTTAATGGCTTCTTTTGTAAGGTACCATCTGCTTCAGTGCACTATTTAACATTCAGGACTCTATTTATAAACAGGAAGAGGTGTAGACTTCAAAGCTGGATTTGCACATCCCAGCACTATGGCCACCTCACAGGCTATATATACATATATTTAACATGATACAGATCTACAGACCAAGCCTTGTATGTTTAGCTGAAGGAACAGAATGTGAAAGTGAAGGCTTATACACCCTCCTCCCCAAGCTTAAACTAGAAGCAATCAGTGGGCGATAATTCTTCTTATCATTCTATTTTCATTAAATAGTCACCAGCATGTGAACGTATATTAGAGAAATAGAAATTGCGTAACTGCTTTGCTATGATACGGATGTATATATAAATAGACACCGCAAAAGAATTCCTATTATATTGATCCAACAGTTTAGCTTTAGTCTTGCCACTAAAAATTGTTCTTTATTGGTCAAAATATAAAATCAGTTGTCCATGACAGGTTTGTACGTATGGTATTTGGATTTGATCCAGTTTCTGCCTAAATAGCTGAAAGAGTGAAGGACTAGTCCAGAGAGATTTGTGGCTATCTGTTTGAGCTAAGCCATGAAGCAAAGCAAGCCAAGGTTTGTCTGTTTTCTACACAAAGGTGAAAGAGGAGGCTAATACCAGCTGAGTAGATTCGGGGTTATATCTTTGTATTCTGATGATAAATTTTTCTGTGAAGAAAGGACCTTTAAAGAATACACTGATGGTGTTTTCATCCCTACTTTGTGAAAGAGCCTGCCAGGCACATCAACATACACACTGAAATAGTTAGCAATTTCTTTACTTTTTTTTTTGTAGTAATGATTCCTCATAATCTCCTTTTGGTTTTTTCTAAATAGCTTTTAATTGGGAAACACAGCTATGAATTTTTGTTTCAGATATGACCCAGGGAAAAATTAGTAACTTACACAGATTTACAAATAAAAAGTTGAGTTCTTTATAAGCATGCTCTCATGGTTGCCAGGAGTATCATCTGCTAGCAGTTTTGGTTTCAACCTCTTCAGTCAGACAGAACTTCTGGATTATTGAAAGAGTGGTAAGCATTGAAACAGGCTCCCCAGGGAAGTTGTGGATTCACCATCCCTGGAAGTGTTCAAAAAATGAATAGATATGGCACTTTGCAGTATGGTTTAGTGGTCATAGTGATATTCAGTCAAAGGTTGGATTTGATAATCTTGAGGATCTTTTCCAATCTTAATGATTCTGTGACCTGTTTAAAAAAATTAAGCTGTCTTTTATTACATATTCAAATGGATTGCAGATGTGAAAAAACCCACCTTTTTGATACACCCATAAATAAACTTTAGATGAAATCTAAGTGCAAACAAATGCAGTACTTTTTGGGATAGAGAATATGAAAGCAAAACTGCCTGAATTGTAAATGGATTTATTTTCAGAACTTATGTTTGACATTCTTGGCTGAAAATGAAAAGTATTGACATTCACGTTGAAAAGGTACATTTGCTTCCTGCCATAGTTGGCTTACACTGCCATCAACGTGTACTGCATTTTCCCTCAGGGGCAATGTACAGTGCAGACCTTCTGCTACAAACTTACCTCTCAGTAGACCCATGAATCTGGGCCTTTATGTACATTTGGGACAGGAAATGATGTAGAACTGCTTTGTTAAAATATTATATTTTGATGTGTCTTTCATCAAAAACATTACATTACATATTTAATCAAAAGTTTAAAGGGGAAGGAGGGCGTGGCTATAAACTTACTCGTGTGTGTTTACTTTGAATGTCATTGGATTGCAAACCAGAAAAGAACAGATCTGTATTCCTAGGAGTTCAGATGTTAGGCAATGCTGAATTTAATTGTTAACATGAGGTAATCTCTCCACACTATGTATATTCTGTCTGTCCTAATTGAGTCATGATATTTGACCAGAAAAATATTGAGCTGTAAAAGTGATTTCCTTGTAAATAAGGTGTGTGTCTTCAAGACAATTGTGACGTGATGAAAGACAATAAAATTATTGCTAAATGCAAAGAAAATTGCCTCCAAGCTAGCAAAACAGAAATACCCATAACTTGAAACACTTCAGACTTCTTTCCCATACATTTGACAGCCCAGGTTATTTATTTATCTCCTATTTTATATGCCAGAATTGTGCATGTGCATATGCTTACAGGTATATAGTAATCTGTTTATGAAGAATGAGTTATTTATTGTCACTCAGATGAACATAAAGATGAGATCCCTGCTCAGTGACTCATAGGTCTTATGCTGCAAGGTTTTGAATGCACAGAAGAGATGGGGAGTGTCTCAAAGTCCCTCCCGTTGAAACAGTGGGAGGGAGAGGTTTTTTAATTGCCTTGGAATCTGCTCGGGTTGTTGCAGATCCTAACAGGAAAGGCATTAACATCCATTCAATTCCACAGGTGTATTGAGTCTGTAAACACACTGGCTGAGGAACAAACCCTTCCACAGGTTTGGGGGTTTTTATATGTCTGGTGATAGACATTAGTGGGCCAAGGCAGGTGGTTGATTGGATTATTACAAATAATTTCTGAAGGAGATTTGAGTCTGCTGAGTAAGAACTGGGTACAGAAGCTTTTTTTGGAAAATATTCTCCATACTATACATAATTTGGGGGGAGGGTGAGAAATGCTTTTTTATTGAAAAACTTAAAAAACCCACAAAGAAATGTTAATTGCATTCAGATAAGACATTTGGCCAAAGGGCAAGCAGGATTCATTATAACTGAACAACTGTAAATGCAGAACTGATGGAAAGATTGCTCTTTCCATGCAAACATTTAGATGATTGGTTTCAGTAGTGGAAGCTACATTTGGGGTCAGTATCTTTATCTGGGTACAAAAGAGAATCTTTTAAAATACTTCAAAACCAAATATATTCAGAGTTATAATATTAAAAGCACAGGAAGCACATAATCAACTATCAAGTTTCAGAGAACCAATAAAGTTCAAATTATTAAATTTTGGAAGGAATTTTTTTCTGGAGACGTATCTCAGAAATTACCATTGTGTATTTTTTTGCCTGTGTTAATAGCAAAATGCTAGATTAGATGAACAACAGTATGTCTTGATTACTCAAGTGGCCCAAAGCTTTGAAATAGATGGCATGCCTTAATTTTTTTAAGTACTTGAGAATCTAAGACTCTAGTGAAATTTTCTAAATTGCTGAAACATCCAATTAATAAAAAACAATCAAAAATTAAAGGGATTGTTTTCTGCAATGTTACACTTCTGGGATACCTAAAACCAGATTAAAAGCTGATGTAAACTACAAAAATACTACAAATTGTCCACAATTCCTGATAAAACTTATGCATTACTATTGTTTGGTCATGGTCCTGTTGTACTTAGATCTAAGCCTAAGATATCCACATGCGTACGTATACATCATGAATCATTTCGCTTGATTCAGATCTTTTCAAATGCTGCATGAAATCCTTTCCCCTTTCAGGACAAACCTCTGACATCAGTAGACAAGGAATTCACTCACCTCATTAGTGCAGAATTACTACTGAATGTGTAAACTCGAATTAAAAAATAACTGAGTTAATTTCACCATGAAGAGCACTTCATTCATCTCAGCTGCAACAGGCATATACATGCAGGCATAAGTATCACACACAGGTACATGAGATACATGAGAAAGGTTTTGTCCAATTTGTTTGTATACCCAGCCTTTTCTCTTCAGATCAATACTTGATCATGGGGCAGGTAGTATGAAAGTTGTATGGTTGTAAATAATGATCAACTCAGTTCCACAGTGATTACACTTGGAGCATCTATATACAGAAAGCATGTGTAATTTCTCTCCATCATCACATTTCCTTGCATCCATAGCTATCCTTTTTTCAAATTTTGGCACCTGGATTGCTGGTAGTAATTTGAAATGAAGACTAAGTAAGAATCCCATGTGCAAAGAGACCTTGAGTAAAGACTTAAATGTGAAACATAAGTGGAACAATGATAATTCTGGCCATTTAAAATTTCTTGTTTTAAAATGAAATCCCTTGCTGATTCAGTCTGACATAATAGGCCAAATTTTGTCTTCCTTATTTATCCTATATATGCAGAATGTGAAGTTTGAGTAGCAAGGAATGGAGAAAGGATAAATCCTAGGTGAAATACTGTACAGTCTTTACCTGAAAGAGATGGTTATGGGCCATCTATGGAATAACATGGATTTATGAACACTCAGTAGTTGTATTTCTAAACTTAATCATTTGTTTAGAGACCATATTAATCAAGGAGAATATTTATGAACCATATTAATTGATAAAAATGTGTCCTTGGGACAATATTATTTGCTTTACCATGTAATACATCCAGCTCTTGCTCATGGTTTGTTTCATCACTTGACAGTCACTATCCTGGGAGAGGACTGTAGCAGATTCACTTTTGTTCTCTACAACAAAGGAGGGTATGGCCAGGTGGGGGTTGGCATCTTCTCCCAGGCAGTCAGTGACAGGATGAGAGGACATAGCCTCAAGCTGCACCAGGGGAGGTTCAGTTTGGACATCAGGAATAATTTTTTCACTGAAAGGGTGGTTGAGCATTGGAACAGGATACCCAGGGAGATGGTGGAGGCACCATCTCTGGAAGTGTTGAAGAGACAATTGAATGTAGCACTTAGTGCTGTGGTTTAGTTGGGAAGGTGGTGTTCGGTCATGGACTCCATGATTTTGAATGTATTTTCCAACCTTAATGGTTCCATGATTAGTTTAGTTTTGTAGCTGCACACTCTGATTTACAAGTGGTGAATCTCCATTGAAACCTCCTGATTGCTAAATTTATAATACCATCTGATCCTGACAATTATTTTTGCAAACACTGGCCCTCGAAGCCAGTCAGCCTCCTCTGTCCTATCCTTTCTGGCTGCCAAGTTCCCGTTCTTTACTAAATGTTGACAAAACACTGGTGCTACTGAGTGTCTATTTAATTTTTGACTGATTTTCCTGCTGCACGAGATCACTGGCAACTGCTAGAACACATTCTTGCTTTCCCAAACTTTGTGTTTATTTCCCTGAAGATCTTGCCATCTGCTGTGCTCAGCTGCCCAAATAAGTAAAATTTTCCATGTCTTATAATTTTTTCCTAAAAATATTGTCTGTTCTCTCAATATTTCCAGTTTTCATCAGGTTCTTTATGATCAGTTCACCTCTAAATAACATGTATCATAACAGGCCGTGTTACCAAAACCAGGAGTATTGATTTTGGCAGCAGGACAGAGGTTACTGAAGCAACGTTCAGTAAGTGGCATTCCAGATATTATCTGGAGGTCAGCCAACAGAACTGTGGACAAGAGATTCATATATGATGCTGTTCATGCAGTGCATATTTCTTCAGCCTTACTTAGCATTTACACCTCATTTATTCTGACTTGCTTACTGCTGCCAACCCCGAGTGCTCAAAATCATGAAATTGGCTTTAAAATGATAGTGCATTAAGCAATAATACATTTAGAAGTTCTTAACTCAGAGTGCTTGCACTTTTGAGCATTCTTCTATAGCTAGCAGGAAATGTACTTTCTTGGGGGGAGGGCAGAAGTGACAGGAGGTATTCACACAAAGTATTGTGACCCCCTCCGAGCTGAGAAAACACCAAATATCTCACTTTTGAGAACTCCTTCATGCTGGCTGAGTGGCTGAGTTGCTCTTGATTTATACTAGCATAAGTAAATCAGAATATTGCATAAATAAGTTATAAAATGACTGTGTGCAACAAAAATAATGCATTTTTTCACCTCTTAGAACTTAAATGATCGCTGCCCCTTCCTACTGGTTCTATGTTATTGTTTCACTTTAAGAATCAAGTAAACAAAAGTTCTTGGAGATAGAAAGGCACACTGTCCAATTACATAGAGGACCGAAGCAGTGAAGACATCCATGCTGCCAGATTGGTTAGTTCTCACATTCATCTGTTTATGCCCATCATCTCTACTGCTTAATGACATCACAAGATTAGTCTGAGCATACCTTGGGCCAGCCTGAGCCACACTTGAAGTCTTTGCACTATCAAAATGGGAATTGGCCTTGATTGAATGAAAGTACTCTGTTCCTTTGCCTTGAAATGTGTTCAGAAATAGAGATGTGGCAAGGAAAGGCAGGGGAAACAAACAAACAAACACCCAAAATCTTGAATACCTTACAGTCAACTCTTTGAAAACTAGAACTGGGACACAGAGCAGAGATTTCTTGAGAATTTTAACTCTAAATCTATTTTGTCTATAGCTTCACCAAGCAAGCTTTTCACATTTTTATACCCAGGTCCTCATGTATTTTTCTCTCTTGGGTGATTTCTAGTGGGATGAGAGTGGGAGGTTAAGGGAAAGAGCAGTATGAAGAATGAATGAGTGTTGCTCCATGCGGATCCTGGGGACTCCCATAAAATCTAAAAAAGAAACGGTGGAGGAGGCTGTGGCTGGCTGCTGAAATGCTCTGTGGGCTACATCCTGTCTATGGCTATGGCAGAACTCGCACACCCTTTTGGTCTGTGTGTGTGTGCTGGGAGCTGAGACAATGCTGGCCACAGCAGCGCGTGCGGCTCACACAGGGGCTGTGCCTTGGCACTGCACCCTCCTGTCCGCCTGCCCACGCTGAGCACGCCTGGTTTGAGAATCATCTGCTTTACAAAGATGGGAAGCTCACGTGAACCAGCACGATCCTATAAGGGTGAACTTTTACTGTGACCCAGGTGAAGAGTTTTTCCTCCAAAACAATCTTGAATTTTTGTCCTACAGTACAGCGTTTTTCTCCAGCTCTGTAAAACTTTTCTGAAACGTCTTTATATCACTTTGTGTAGTTCAGCAGAGTGCAAAATAACCTCTTGGTGTTTGCTTTAGTTCTGTCACATTCTGTTTACAAATTCAAAAGGACCTAACATAAATAGCTGTCAACACTTACATATTACTGTGATTCACTGACTTCACTACAAGAATTTTCGTATAGCAGCAGAAAGAGCATCGGTATAAAAAATCTTATCTTGAAAGCCACTGCAGTTGTTCATCTCTCTTTCAGTGAGTGTGTGCACAGTGAATCTAATTATGCTACTTGAGATATAATTACACAGCTGCCAGAACAGGACATCAAAATGGTACCTCGGCAGTAGTGTGTGGGCCTGAACAACTGAGAGTGAAGGCTTTTCTTTTTCCTGTACTGCTACAATACATATTGCTTTGATCATCTGAATTTAAAAACATATTAATGGGGGGACAAGGGAGAAAAGAGAAGAAATCAATAAAATCAAAGGATGTGTGTCTCTTCTTCTGTAACTTTTGTTTATTCATAGGTCAGAATTTCCTAAAACTCTGCTGAATTTTTTGGTGGGGGGATCAGTTCTGACAGAATCCTACTCTGCAGTTTTCAGGATGGAGGAATTCAGCTTTAAGGAAACACTGTTTGGGGTCTGTTGTTTGTTATAGCTATTTAATATCTGGCCATAGACTAGGAAATCCTGCAGCACTGATAGCTAGCTGCCTATCTGTGGTCCTGTGGCCTATGACATCTCAAACCTTTCATGTGGAAAGACATCAGCATACAGCAAACATCGCAGACTGGGATTTAAATCATGTCTGTTGTGCCATGGGAAAGGAGAAGCAGAGAGACTTGTTGATCCACTCTTACATAACCATGCGGTGGACAAATACGCATCTGGCATGTATTACACTTTGAAAAAGCACTGAGCTCCAGGCTTCTCAATTCTCAAAATCAAAAATGTAGAAATACTAGAGCAGAGTTTGTATAGCAAAATGATGAACAACTATCTCACTGCTACAGGAGGCCTGTGCAGCCAGGACTGTGATGTCCCCAGCTAGTTCGGTTTAGTCTTACTGTCTGGAAATGCAATTCTGGGGACCTCAGTTTGACATCTCACCTAAGAGGTCTGGTTTCTCAGAGATCACCATGGTACCTTCCTTCAGCGGCGGCTCAGGGAGCTCTCAATTGCACAAGGACTATTCCTGGCAGTAAAAATATACTGGGAGACATATTTAGCTCTTGTGGAAGACTGTGGAGCTTCACTGAAATAAATGGACTAATTAAGGAGTAAGGTAAAACCACTGACTTTAATGGTTTGACTGTTGCCTTCCTTTTTTTTTTTTTTCCCCGATAAAGTCGTAAACAAGGTGCAATTTAGGGCAAAGTTCTGGCTAAAATACTCTATCGAGCTAGTCTGATTGGTGAAATTCATCTGAAAAATGAATGACAACATTCAAATGAATAGCTGGATAAAGTTAAGCGAAGTCATGATGGACTATGACCAATAGCTTGCACTAGAATCACTAGAAAGATGTCCTAAGTGTCAGTGCCATGAAGCAGCCAAGAAAGAGACTTTGTCACTGAACTTCTAAGAAAAAGTGCTGTGCTTTCATGTATGGCATATTTTACTTGCCTACAGATACTCAGTGTGGAGTATTTAGAAAAAAAGACTCGCAGCAGGCTGAATTGATAAATTTGCTGGCATAAAATGCCATGAAGAACTTTCTGAATTAATTGGAGGTGGCAGGGCATTCAGCATTCAAATACATGATTCCTAGGAATGAGAAGCTGCCATGGATTCTAGCTCTTGGGATAAAAGCCAAACTTTTATGCAAACCAACAAGGCATGAGCTGTGCAAACTGCTTCACTGCATTCTTGCTGCCTGCTCTTGGTGACCAGTGCTCCAAGGGAAAGCTCCATCAGTGGGGGCTGAAGTTTCTTTCCAACAATGGCTGATGAGAGCAGAGTGGAGTTTTTCTCTTTACACTCTTTGCTTTGCAGGGGGTTAAGACTGATGGAACTGTAATTATGCTCAGGTTTACTGTGGATTACACAAATTAAATGATGACACATAGGTGTCTCACAAGAAATGCAGACTGTGGTACTTGAGAATCTCAACAGCTTGGTGTTGGTCAATGCAGGATTAAGCAGTGCTTTCCTGAGCTGATACCCTTTCATTTGCTAGCTCTATCTGGTCACTGTGTTATTTTTACTGGAATACAGTTCTTCATTTTCAGGCTATTAAAAAGTAGTGATTTTAAAAAATGAATGCATAAACAAAAATGTGCAAACACAGGGTTCACATTTAATTGGAATTTTGGTTTGGCTGCACTTGAAACCACACTTTCTTCCTCTTGTATACATCCTATCCTTACAGTATGACTAGTGCACCCGCAGAGAGCTAACTCTAAATTTGAGTGCTTGATGTTCTCAGCAAAAGTGAATTCATAAATGGTGTGCATTACCAGTATTTGTGCAAATTGGGTTTTACACTTGGATGTGTTTCTGAGTGTATTTCCTAATCACTAAAGCTATCGGGACCATCTAGTCCAACCTTCTTCATAGCAGGGCCAGTTTCTACACTGAGTTCAGTATCCTGCAACTGAAGCAGACAGCATCTTTTTATAGACACCCTGACGTGATTTAAAGGCTCCAAGTGTCCCAACATATTCCAGGGCAAGCAATCCCACTGGTTAATTACTCACAATGTTAAAAATGTGTGAATTTTGCTGAGTTCAGATTCCAAGCTCCCATCTTTGAATGTGAAATGTGAAACTTCTTGTTGTTTATTTCTTATATAGCTTGTCTGCACAAGGAAAGGAAATGATTCTCTGCAATTGGCAAGTAGGGTGGACAGAAGGGTGTTAGTATTCTTTCGTCTTCCTCCTCCATTTGGAAAATCAGCATACTCTTAGGAGAAATTCAGTGTAGTGTTTTTAGCATTACTTAATATAAGTTTTCTATATGCTTTTCATAGAATAGGAATATTATATATCAGTGCTATGCAGAATATGAAGAACTTCAGAGTAAAAGGTGTGTTTTTTATACTAGGAGGGGACACGCTAGGAGCAGACACTAGGAGCATACTAGTGTCTGTTCCTAGTATGTCAGCAGTTTCTTCTTCCTCAATTTTGTGCTAGTATTTATTTCATTGGCCTCCCTGATTAACTTCATCCATTGTTTCTGCAGGGTCTCGCCACCACCAATCTTTTGATTATTGCCAAGGCTTAGTAGTTTCTGGAGTGATATTATACAGCTTGTCTGGGAAATCTCAATGCAGATGGAAGCTGGCTGCTATGTGTGTTACTGTTGGCAGTGACTATATATTTAGAGCAGTATTAGCAATTTTTTAAAATAGGAAAAACCCAGATTTACCAAGCTCATCTCTGTTTGTGAGTGACATAGTCAGAGTCTACCCTAATTTATTTCGGTAGATAAAGACAGTGGCCAGAGAAAGCTCAAGGACATTCAAAGTGCACACTCTGATTGGGAGAAATTGGTGACCACTTAAAATTACAGAGTTTAAAATTAAGAATCTCCTGAATACTTTGGAAAGTGCTTCTGGACACTAGGAGAGTATACATTGGGAGTCTGTGAAATGGTTCCTTCCTGGGAAAGAATCACTGGAAAATGTCACAACAGCGTCTTAATCATCCCTCCCTACCACTGCCCATCACGGGCTACAACAGAGCTAAGAAAAAGGGGAAAAAGAAGTGAGGGAGGAGGGGAGGGAAGGCAGGAACAGTAGTTTTAATGCAAAGGTTCTTGAAGAATGTGTACGGTTACTGCAAGGTGCAATCTACATCCTTGAAAGGAAGCATGCTGTTATAAAACTTTTCTGAAATACTGTTCCAGGCACTTCCAAAATGAGGGAGGAGGGGGAATAAAAAATCCAAACTAAAAAGAGAGAAAAGAAGGGAAAACAAAAGAGGAAAACTTTGAGGACACAGAAATGGAAGGAGGTGAACCAATCATTCCCCACTGCGTATTCTCCATCTGAGCCCATGAATATGCAAGTGAATATCTGAACAAACATTATCACTGACACAGATTCCCTTCCACAGCATATTTGTGTTGCCATGCATATGAATAATTGCATTAGTAAGGCAGAAGGTCTGGTTCCCATATTTTACATGCATCTATATTTTATCTGTGGCTATGCTTTGCACTCTAATTATATGGTGTTGGAAGCATCCATTTGTCTTGTTTCTTTCCAGTGAACAACACTTTTTTTTCCCAGCTGACCCAATGACTAAAAAAAATTGGAGCAAGAACAAAAAGTGACAGCTCAAGCTAAGTCTGGGCAGGAAGGAGGCAAAAGGAAAGCATTTTAGCGAAGAGACGGAGGTCAGGTCATCTGCCATCTGCGAGACCTCGTTCAATTGTATATCTGCATAGCAGTAATCACTTTCCTCTGTCTCGTCTCCCTTCCCTTTCTCTTCCCATAAGATCCACGACTAAAATAGGTAGATTCAGAGATGAAATGACATGACACTCTTTCCCAGCTGGGGGACACATGACAGAAGCACATGGTTCTAGCACTCTCTGTGACTTCTGTGTTTGGCACGAGTCATGGTGCCAGGGCTGCTCCCAGCCTTCAAGTATCCAGAGACCAATGTACTGTAACAGCATCCAGATCCTTCACTGGTATACTTGTCATTGGCCCTTTCCCACCTGATATATTTAAGTGGAAAACTCCTGAGAATCTGGCAGAGCATGCACGTCCTGGGCTACTCAATTTTGCAAGTCTCACCAATCCCAGTCTGAGGTCAGGATAAGCATTTGTCAATTTTTTAACTCAGAGCAAACCCATTTTTGCAGATATTAGATTAATTCACTACTGAGCAGAAGGCCAGCACTGTAGTACTTAAATGTCATTTATGCCTTATCTGAAGATTTTAATGGGACTTATTTGGTATATGATCTTGGCCTGGCCTTGGCACAAGGGTTATTTTCACCCGAAATGAACTACTGAAGGGCTGACAACATCCTTTGGAAGACAACCAGCAAGAAGTCATTACTCTTGGGATAGCTGTGAACTCCAGGAGAGTTAGAGAAATATTTCCATCTTAGGCAGAAAGCAGTGTCATATAAGAAATGAACACAAGTGCTGGGTTTATCGGCAAAGCTAAGACAGCAAGAGTAACTGAAAAGTGTTTACTTGCACTCATTAAGAAACATCCTAATAGTTTTGAATAGTGTTAATGTCTGCTCCTTGCTTTAAGTTTAAATTATTTTCACAAACCATTAAAGTCAAGATGATGAAATTGTCCCATCCTATAGAGCACATTTATTGATAGAATGGATGTGTTCTGTACCAGTAAGAATCATAGAATCATTTAGGTTGTAAAAGACCTTTAAGGTCATCAAGTCCAACTGGTAACCCAGCACCACCAATTCCATCACTAAACCATGTCCCTAAGTGCCCCATTTACAAGTCTTCTAAATTCCTCCAGGGATGGTGATTCCACCACTTCCCTGGGCAGCCTGTTCCAATGCTTGACAACCTCAGCTCTTTGCCTTGTTGACCTTCACACAATTGGCCTCAGACATCGATCCAACCTGTCCAGATCCCTCTGCAGAGCCTTCCTACCTCCAGCAGATCAACACTCCCACCATCATTTAGCTCTAGATGATGAAACCACTCTCTAACATACAGGGCTACGCCACCACCTCTCCTTCTACATCCATTGTAGTATCCATTGCAACACTCCAGTTGTGTGAATCAACCCACACTGTTGCCATGATGGCAACTTTTGTCATAGTTTTCCTGCTGCACCTTGGTTTCCAGCTCCTCCTCTTGGCTGCCTATGCCACATGCACTGGTGTAGATGCACTTCAGCTGGGCTATTGATCCTGCCACCTTTTTAAGGGGTGAAGCCTTAATTCCTACATGATCATTCCCAGGCACTTCCGTTGTTTCTAACACATCAATAACCCTCGTGTCTCTGCTGCAAAGGATACTTTAAAAGGAAAATTTATCGTCTGAGTGTTTTTTTAATGGTATTGTCCAGTCCTGTGCACTTGATTGTCATCATCTAGAGCCAAAACAGCCTCCGGGTACCACTTTTTTAGCAATTCAGAAGATTCATGCGTCTCTTGCTGTGCTGAATGCCATTCTTTGAGTAAGCACAAAGCACTGAAACTTTCTTTTAAGAAGTGAGGGAGGAGGAGAAAAGATTAAAAGGGCTTATGTGCTTCTTACATAAAATTTGAGGAGCTGATGAAAAGCAATTTGATTAAAATATGATTGAAAGGATATTGTGTGGCATGCCTGAGGCTGATGTTTTTGAATTACATAGGTGCATGGAGGAGAAGGGGAGAGATTTGTTGTCAGTATTTCTGGGGGTTTTTTTCCAAGACATTCATACCTAAACTTGCCAGCTGCCCTGCAGGAAAGCCTTGTGGGACTAGCAGGGCACTGCTACAGTGACAAAGTCCCTTTGCAGCAGTTGGCTAAGACAGCAGCACTGAATTTGCATCCTTGGTTGAGAATGTTTGTAGTCAATTAGAAACCTCGTTTCCTGTACATTAGGGCTGCTCTACATCACCCTGGGAATATAAAATGTATTTTAAGCGAGTATAAGTGTAACTTACAACCATTAAAAAGCAGCTTTGAGTTGTACAGCAGTTTAAAGCCTTGGGGTAAATGAGAATTTGGATCTCCAATGTGTAAATTATGGTCAGTCCGAAAATTATTGAAGATTTTATATTTTGTAGTGCTACCACTAAGCCAACCTGAGTAAGTTATTTACATCTATTTCAATATTGCAGTTATATTAATTAGAGCTCCTTAAACTATATGGTAATCTCCAGGTTTCAGTATTTTGCTTTGTAAATATTTGGGAATTTTACAAACATGCATTCAGAGATCAGGTTGTTCTGTCCTTTTTTATCCATTCTAAAGTTCCTCAGAAAAGACATAGCACAGGAGGTCAGTTTGGAAAACACTTTCTAGTCCATTGTTCCTTTTCATATTCACTATGCTTCTTTAAATAATACGTCACAATACACTTCATATTCTGAGAGTTTTGGCAACTAAATTAAAGTTTTCCATGTTTGTTCCTTGAGTATCAACTTATTGTGATTAATTATCTCACTCTTAGCACCAGTTATGGTCTGTTACCACTGAGCCTTCAGCTGGCACTGATGGCACTTGAATAAATCATTTATCCAGGATGTGTTCCATGCATGTTACCTTTAAAGTGGCAGGGATTTAATCTATACTGTTTTCAGGCCATAAAGGCAGCAAAGCTAAATAATAAATCATGGCATCTCTATGAAAACAAATAAGGCTTACTCTTGCAAAAGTAATTAAACACATTTCTCTTTGTTCTTATGTCTCTGTGATCAGCATTACTCCTGAAAAAGGAGGCAGAAAAGCATCCTGGGTATTAAACACCCTGAGTATCGTGTCTTACTTCAGGATCTGTTCAGTTGCTTCTGTCACTAGTAGTTTTCAATAACACACCAGAGGTAAATCAGCTAAATAAAGATGCTTATAGTACAAAATGAATATATATCTTGTTATTCTGCTGTTCCTATTTCCTTCAAATATTGTTCCTTTCTCTCAACAGGCATTGGTCTGTCATGATGTTTGCTACTGCAAGAACATCTTTAAAATGCAGTGAGCTTTCCTTCTATTCCTTTCTTAATTTATATTTTCTGGAAGATTTTAATATTCACTGGGAAAACATCCTAAAGCCCCTTGCAAAATCTGTATTCTGTAGACTCCCATTAAAAGCAATGTCTAATTAACAACCAGAGCCTGCAGGATGAACTCCCTGGGAGCTAATGACTAATTCTTGATAGCAGGACTGTGTTTTTAAGCTGTTGCCAACATCTTGAGAACAGTTCGATGCTGGAAGCTGCTCCCAAGGGTCCTTTCTTTCAGTTTCACAACGTATTGGCACAGGCAGAGGCTCGGGGATGTGCACACCAGTAGGGGGAGATGAGGGGATGTCTTTCCACTTCTGGGAACCTTGGCACTGTTGCCTGCCTTCAGATACGGCTTCTTTTTTTTTTTTTTTTTTTTTTTTTTCTTCAGTAAGGCATTTTCACTGCACAAACTTGAAGTGCTTAATTAAAGCAATAACTTTAAACACATTTAGGCAAATCAGTGCAGTGTTCTACTGGATACATAAAATGAGTTAAACCTGCTGCTTGCACCAGTAAATTTATAGGGACAAGCTACTCCTGTGGATGGAGTTTCAAGTCAATGCATATTTAACCACACTGTTGGGCTTTGCCTGGGCTACTGGCCCTGCAGCTGGATGCAATAGGGCAACTGGGACTGCGGCCCAGCTGTGCAGGAGCTAAAGCTTGGCTAATTTCCTCTAATAGCAGATGTGTCAGGCAACTCCACCAGTTGCTCTTGGCAGCCTGCAGTGCCATTTGGCCGTAGTTTTGCTTCTGACTCTCTTGCCTTTCATTCTTGTTTGCTTAGTCTTGATTCCTGGTTCCTGCTTCCTTTGTGTAATGCTCCTATACCTCACCTTGTCCCAGTCCTGACTTGACTTACAAGAGGGACTCTTTGGTTTTCAAACTCCTGGCTCTGTGACTTTCTGACTATGCTTTTCTAAACTTTTTAGTTTGAGATTACTCTTTCTATCTCTGATGCTTTGATTTATTCTTATGCTGGCTTCACTCGCATCCAAACTTAATTATTATCTGGTCTTCACCTTTAGGCTTACTGGAGTAGCCTGATGAAAGCATGTGCCTCTTAGGAAATCTGAAACTGCAGTGCAGGAAGCTTGTGTTAGGTTGCTTCTCAGCAGTATTGGAATGAGGACAGATATGGAAGTCCTTTGCATGATTTCTCTTGCGTCTGCATGCTGTGAGGGATTACAGGTGTGACTTGTGGATCAGTTTTGCACCACAGGCTTAATCTGAATGCAAATATTAATTTGCAGCCTTAGATGACCACAGTTATGCTTCTTTTATATTGAAACCTGTTGTAAGCGGGCCAGTTTTGGCATGGGGTAAACCATTTCCAGGGCTCAAGGTTATTTCTCTCACTTGTGTTCTTCTCTTTTACTATTTGTTGACTTTTCAAATGTCAGTCAAGCTTGGTATAAGTGTTCATGGCACCAGTTGTTACTGTTCTCCATGTTGATTCAGCATCTTGGAATTTGTAGCTAACCTTTCCCTCTTCTGTATTCCAGATGCCATTGCTTGCATTTTATTGCAACACAATTCATTTTGGTATCATCCATTTCATGACTCTCTGCAGAATTATCTAGTTAGCTTTGCTTTCTAAACCAGGCACAGTATCATTAACAGTGTGTATAAATTCTGCTAAAAGCTTCAGGACCAAATCCAGAACCTGCATGATTAGCCAAGCCAAAATCCCAACAGATATATGCCGGGAAAAACATGGAAAGCTCCAGAGAGGCTGGTGATCAACAGGTTAAGTGCCCACAGTGGATCCATGAAGACCACTGGAAGGAAACTGTGAGGATACATTTAATGATAGATTATGTGTCTGTGTTTTGCCATCTGAACTTTCCACCTCTTTGCAAACATAACCAGACAGCATTTCAATGATACTTGCTAGGCTTACAGGGCTTACAGGCCCTTTATCTATCTTCCTCTTGTGTTCTGAGGTAGAATGAGAGTGGGAAAAATTTTGTGAAAAAAATCCTCAGACCGTGCCCCTTGATGACGGTCTAAATTGCTCTGTGGTCCTTTGTACAGGCTCTCTACACTGGGGTGAATTTCCTCTCTTGGATAGGATGGAAACAAACGACATGTGGAGTACCAATAGGTTATATTGCCTATCCAAGGCTAGTATACGACACTTGGTATCAAATTTATTTCAGCCAAATGTAGATGAATCTAGTTCTTTTGAAAGTTTTAGGTGCTTGTTGTCAGAGCTGTGACTGTGAGCTGTAACAGAACGTTGATTTCACTATGGAGCATCTCCTCAAGACACATCTCCAACATAGACTAGTATGTAGTGGTTTTAATCTTGTAGACAATGATGCTATAGAAACTATGGCCTAGGCAATAGACCTAGATACACAGATGTTGAGAATCCTCAGTAATTTTTATACTGAAGGGAAGTAAACCAAAACAACTACGTGTCTCTCTTAAGAGAAAAATCGGGAAAATCATCAGTTACGGCAGCACCAATATCCAGGCTAACCTTGTTGCACATATTTTCCATTCAGCCATCACGCTATTTAAGGGCCCTCCCTAATTCCCCCTTACTTCCAAGATACTGTCAAACTTATATTTATTACATGTGAAGCCAGACTTCCAGAGGCTAATGCTAATGCAGGAAGGACAGACTCCCTGTAGTTAGAACAGTCTTTCTCTACTAATAATAATTAAAATTTTAAACACTGTGTCTTGCAATCAATACTTTAAAACAGTATCTTAATTGGCTGAGTCAGTGGGCAAAAGTATAGCTACATTTCTATAAAATAATCCTCACCTTGCTGCTGAAATAGAGTCAAGACAACTTGATTGCTAATTTTTCATGGGATCCATGACACAGTTTGAAATCCTTCAGTCTGTGTGTTTTTATGAAAGTGGCTTAAAATTATTGGCTTCTCATTGTATGGGCATTTATTCCTCCTTCCACTTCAGCTGGATGCTGCTACTTTCCAGAGCTGCTGTGTGCTTAAAAGAATTGTCATGTCTCAGCTAAAATGGAAAAGAATTGCTCATCTGAGGCAAAGAGGTGGGTACTAACTTATTCCAGACTTGGAAAAAATCTCTCTCCCCCAGCTCTCACAGAGCTTGTCTTCAAAATCAGTAATCAGAAGTGACTGCTCTTTGGAAGATCAGAGCTTCCAATGTATCGTGCTGGGCTTCTATTCTACTAGGGGATGAAATGACTAACAATACTACTAGGGATTAGTGATGCAAGAGGTCAAGTGTGTTAGAATTTTCCCAGAATCCACTGACTGTGTTCTTTTCTTTCAAAGATGGGATCTTCATATTTTCCTGCTACTGTTCAGTGAGAAAAAGGAATCTAACAGGACTCATATCTCACAAAAAAGAAATCCCTCTGTGACAAAGGAGTGTGAGAAAAACCTGAAGGACCACCTGTGTGGATGGATTTAAAGGACAGATTTAAGTCATAAGGAATGCTTATACAACCTTTACTACTAACACAAATCTGAAACACAGAATATCTCTAGTTTGTTACCATTATCAGAGAACAGTGTTTGGTGATTTCTCTCTCTCTTCCTTTCCCTCCCTCACAGGATAAGGATTTTGCTCCTGAAACAAGTTATAGGGTTAAGATTTCACCACACCATGAGAGAGTAGTCATGAGGTCTTATACCTGTGATCTGAATCTTGGCTATATCATACCTTGCAGAAGTAGCATGATATGTGGTATTTGGCTGTGGTACTGACCTTTGTCTTACTAAAGCTCATCTGAACACTCCTAAAGAAGAAATGACCTGAAATGCGGATTCTACCTTGGAAAGGAAGACTAAACACATTCTACAGATGAATAATCAAGACCCTCTGCAAGGTAAAATGAAAGAGCTTTATGTAGCCTGGATGGTATATTATAACTGAAAACTAGAAGCAAAGGAAAGCTGTTACAAAAAAGGAACTCCTATACAGCTTTCAGAATTAATACAATCATGCTAGAGTTGTGACACTGGATGTCCTTATACAAGCAGCAGCAACAATGATACTTTCTTGTTAAAAAATCAGAGCTGAAGTCTTGTCCTGTGATTAATGGGGGAGTAAATGGAGAGATCCAGCATCTCTGTTATTCCAGCCTATCTAGACAAATCCAGATGACTCATGCAAACAGCCTGCAGTCACAGAAGAACGGATCCAAACTGGTCCTCCACACCTCATGAAGCTGGGGCCCACAAAGTGTAAGCAATACTGCCCATGCTGCATTCCTCACATGCTGTTTCTCCTTCCGTGTCCAAGCACCAAGTGCCGCCGGGCAGTGCTTCCCGGCAGTGGCGATGAAGATGTAGGGTTTTTTCTGTCCGGATTCTTCTGCACACTTGGTGCTTCATGAAGTATGCCAACCATAGGGGGAGATTTCTGCTTACTTGTCATGGGCTTCAGGATTTTTCTGGGCGTATACAAGACACCCTTGCTTGAGCCCTAGCTCTGCTTCATATTCTCATATTACCATTGCAATAGAAATCTCAGATGGCAACTTTATTACCCAGCTCCTGGGACAAGAGGATGGTCACAGCACACGGAGCTCACCACAGTTGTTGGAACAAGCTGAGAACTCATGCTGTTATTCTAAATGTCAGTCACATACAATGTCTTCCCATGTTCAGAGAAAATACCACAAGGACAGCCAACAAAACGTCCCCTAAAAATGTCAGGCAAATCAAAGCCGAGACTATGTGTCACAACTGCCATCTTATATTCTTTGTGGCTTTCTAAAGCAATAGTATCTGCTAAGCAAGCAACTTGTACATCACCCCAGAGGGAAATGGGAAGCTGGGTTAGGTGTCTGTTGATTCTTGGCTCATCTACACAGAAGTTGAATTCAACAACAATTCTGTAAACATCCCTCTTCCAGAATAGGCGTGCCCTGTTTTCTTCTTTAATTAAAACTCACAGTGTTAAACTAAACCGGAACAGCTCAGCCTTATTCTGGAAATTAGTCATGAAATTAGTCAGGAATAGCTCCTCCTGAACAACATGTATAAACAAGCCCTAAACAATATTTATGTTGTCTGGAATGATGGAGGACACCTTCACAGATGTAAATTACTTTCCAATCTTCTAAGAAACATGAAGTAAGAGTTGTTGTCTTCCAGCTGGGGGCGGCGAACACTTCTCACCAATTTTTGACCATTCCGTTTGTTCTCGCAGGACCATTTGAGGAGACGGTGGTGCCCCAGCATTGAGGCCGAGCGCTTCAGGCAGCGGCAGCCCACTCGCCAAGTTGGCGTGTGCCAGGTGCGCTGGGCAAGACACACAGCTAGGGGCAATGGATGCATTTTTCCTTTATCTCCGTTCGCGCAGGCCAGCCCCGGCTGCGCGCGTGCGGGTACCTGGGTGTCACCTCTCCGGGGACGCCCCAGCTCGGGGCGGGCACCCCGCGGGACAGGCGTTTGGAGCGGCCGGCGCTCCGCACCCGCGCAGGGTGGCCGGGCACGCAGGCGCGGCCACCGGGAGCGGTTCCCCGGCGCGCAGCCGCCGCCGCCCCCGTGAGCGGCA